>JBBPBX010055761.1:0-22994 GCA_038048925.1 Garcialebias charrua
AAGCAAGTTTTAAACAGATGCTTAATGTGATTTTCAAATGTAAGATTGGAGTCCATTTTTATTCCAAGATTAGTAACAGAGGTGGAGAGGGGGATGTCTTGTCCAGAAAAGGAAAGTGTTGTTATAGTAGATGTTTGTACCTGGTGAGGGGTGCCAATCAGTATGGCCTCAGTCTTGGAGCAGTTTAATTGAAGAAAGTTCTGATTCATCCATGCCCTAATTGCCTCCAGGCAGGCAGAGAGGGCAGTGAGTGAAGATGGAGATGACAAGGTGGAAGATGAGGATGCTCCAGTCCTGATGTAAAGCTGTGTATCGTCGGCATAACAGTGAAAAGAAATGTTGAACTGATTAATAATTTGACCTAAAGGCAGCATGTAAAGGGAAAACAGCAGGGGCCCCAGAACCGACCCCTGAGGGACACCACAGGAGACACCAACTGTCTGGGACGTGGCGTTGCCAAGACTAACACATTCCAGCCTATTGGAGAGGAAAGATTTGAACCAGTCCAGGACTGTGTCGCAGAGACCGACCTCCACATGAAGACGGTGGAGGAGGATACTATGGTCCACAGTGTCGAAGGCTGCAGTGAGGTCAAGGAGGACAAGGATGGAGGGAGAGCCAGTGTCAGCAGCCAAGAGGACATCATTGGTAACCCTCAGCAATGCAGTCTCTGTACTGTGAGCTGCCCTGAATCCAGACTGGAACTTCTCATACAGAGAGTGTTGTTGTAGGTGATCCTGCAGCTGAGCAGCAACAGCTTTTTCCAGCACTTTAGACAGAAAAGGGAGGTGTGAAATTGGGCGGTAATTAGAAAAAATGTCGGGATCCAAATTAGATTTTTTCAGAAGAGGCCTAATGATGGCGGTTTTTAGAGGCAGTGGAACATGACCAGATTGTAGAGACTGATTTATTATTTGAGTGATAAGTGGGCCTATTGCAGAATGATTGGTTTTTATGAGAGACGAGGGGAAAGGATCCAGGGCACAGGATGAAGGCTTCATTTTCTTGATGATGGCCTCCACCTCACTCTGAACAACTTCGTCAAAGCTGTTTAGGGTCCCAGAATGCAGACGGGTGGGTGGCACACTGAGAACGGGGAGGTTGTGGAGCTGAGATCTGATAGTGTCAACTTTGGTTTTAAAAGATGAAAGAAACAGGTCGCATTTTTGAGCAGAGTCCTCAAGAGTTTGCTTAATGGGATTAAGCAGACGAGTGATTGTGGAGAAGAGCTGTTTAGAGTTTCCAGGGCAGGTGTTGATGATGTTAGAATAATATTTGGAGCGTGCTTCTTTAAGAGAATAGGCGTATGCTTTCTGATGTTCTTTATATGCCTGCTTATGCACAGACAGACCAGATGATTTTACACGTCTCTCAATAGCACGGCCAGTTGCCTTCATCTTGCGCAGCTCATCAGTGTACCAAGGGGCTGAGCGCGAGAAAGACACCAGTCTTGTCTTTAAGGGGGCGTGTAGGTCCAGGAGCTCCCGAAGAGATTGGTTGTAGTAATCCACAGAGTCATCTGCAGATGAATGATTGACAGCGGTCAGGGTGTGAAGATCAGCAGACAGAACCATCCATCCATCCATCCATTTTCTTCCGCTTATCCGGGGTCGGGTCGCGGGGGTAGCAGCCTAAGTAGGGAGGCCCAGACTTCCCTCTCCCCAGCCACTTGGAGCAGCTCCTCTGGGGGAATCCCAAGGCGTTCCCAGGCCAGCCGAGAAACATAGTCCCTCCAGCGTATCCTGGGTCTTCCTCTGGGTCTCCTCCCGGTGGGACATGCCCGGAACACCTCACCAGGGAGGCGTCCAGGAGGCATCCTAACCAGATGCCCGAGCCACCTCAACTGGCTCCTCTCGATGTGGAGAAGCAGCGGCTCTACTCCGAGTCCCTCCCGGATGACTGAGCTTCTCACCCTATCTCTAAGGGAGAGTCCAGCCACCCTGCGGAGAAAACTCATTTCAGCCGCTTGTATCCGAGATCTTGTTCTTTCGGTCATAACCCAAAGCTCATGACCATAGATGAGGGTGGGAACGTAGATCGATCGGTAAATTGAGAGCTTTGCCTTTTGACTCAGCTCTCTCTTCACCACGACAGACCGGTACAGCGCCCGCTTCACTGCGGACGCTGCACCTATCCGCCTATCGATCTCACGCTCCAGTTTTCCCTCATTCGTGAACAAGATCCCGAGATACTTAAACTCCTCCACTTGGGTAAGGACCTCCTCCCCGACCCGGAGAGGGCAGACAGAACATCAAAACAGAACATCAAGGGAAATGTTTTTAAGGTCACGGAACTGGATGGGTCGTTTTGGGTTTGAAGCAGGCGAAGATGAAGGCACTTCCAGGGAGATGACCCTGTGATCTGAGACACCCAGGTCATATACAGATAAGTTATTGATGAGTACAGTGTCTGTAATCACCAAATCCAGAGTATGCCCCCTGCTGTGCGTAGGGGCGTCAACATGTTGAGTGAGATTAAGAGAGTCCAGAAGAGACTTAAAATCTGTTGCCAGAGGTGAAGAAGAATTGTCCACGTGGATATTTAAGTCGCCAAGAAAAATAGTCTTCACAGGGGAGGTGCAGAAAAAAGTGAGGAGGTCATGCATCTCTGAGTTAAATGAAACATGCGGTTTGGGAGGTCTATAAATTAATATAACATTCATCAGGAGTGGGGCTTTGAAGCTGAAAGCCAGACATTCAAAAGAGGAAAAGTCCTGAGAAGACAGATGAGACAATTTTAAATTACTACGGTAGATTACAGCCAGCCCACCACCGCGGCCAGTGCTGCGGGCTCTCTGCAGATAACTGTATCCAGAGGGACACGCCTCATTCAGAGAACTGAACACATTTGGTTGGTGCCAGTGCTTTAAGTGGGCCGGAACTCACCGGTACCCAGTTCCGCCACTTCTAAAATTTAACCCTGAGAGTACCGGGACTTTTTTTAAGCGTAAGGTGCGTTCCGGAACTTATTTTCATCTTCTCCACTTGAAAGACCCGTGGCATGCATCATTTCCCCCGACTGGATTTCAAGAAAGAGTAATGCATCTTCACAACAATAAAACATCTTTGGTGGAGCGTGTCATTTGGCCAATCACAGCCTCAGGATAGACAGGGGGAGGAGACGACAGCGAAATCTGTAAAAAAACAAAAAAAAACTAAAACAAACTCTGCAGCGCGACAGAGCGCGAGGGAAGCGGAAGTAACTCCTCCAAAGTGTGGGTAAAGTTAATATTTTTATACATGCAGTGTATCATTGTTTAGTAAAATGGCATGTTGTGTTACAAATAAAACTAAATAAAAATTAACAAAATAACAGTCAATTGCACCCCTAAAGCCACTGTGATAAAGTGTCATTTAATTACCGGTATCTTAGCCACAGGAGTGAATTTAAAAACAGGATGATGTCTATATGAACTAGTTGAATGAGGTGTCTAAAATATCCTGATTCATGATCAATAATAATTTCAACAATTTTTTAATCTGTCCACAGGACCTGACTTTATTTTGTTAGATGTCTCTAAAATAGTTAGTGAATCATGTTTACATGTAGGTAAACATAGATGTTTAACAACTTGTTAAAATACACAAGAATGCAGGAAATGGCATCTACTTTATTCAAAATTTCTGGCAAAACATCTTCACCAGCATATTTAAGAAATGAGTTTTTACTGTAAGTAAGTTTTATTTATATAGCACATTTCACAGACATGAGAGTCACAAAGTGCTTTACAAAAGGAAAAATAAAATCATAAAATCACAGAAGTACTATACAGAAAGGTAAAACATAACAAACTCTAAAATCAATGTACAAAATTAACCAAAAGCCTGTCTGAAGAGATAAGTCTTAAGTTTTTAAATGCATCTGTTGACTCGGAGCAGCGCATTGTTAGCAAAATGTTCTGCTGTATTTGACTTGCTGCTGTTGTTGGTTGTTAATTTTTTGGTTGACACAATCTTTCCTATTTATGTCCTCATTAAATTAGGTTAGTAAATGACTTTTACTTGAAGCATGTTAAAAAATTACAAAATCTTTCGGGGGGGGGGTTGGCGCAACGTTTGTCACCTTTTTCATCCCTTCTGAGTTTGCAGGTATGCATATTATTATGACATTAGGGAGGGTACCGGGACTTATTTTTTTCCACTTAAAGCACTGGTTGGTGCCACGTCTCTGTAAGACACATGAGGTCCAAGTTCTTCTCCAGAATGTGATCATGAATTAAACATGACTTGTTGGATATTGACTGCACATTGAAAAGTTCTAATTTAATACCATAGGAGCTTTTTGAACCGGTTTAAGCAGACTGAAATCCACTCCACGTTTTCCTCGCCACTTCGTGCGCAGAGGACTACAAAGGCCTACAGACGCAGCGTTCTGATGACGCCATCGAGGTGTGACACGTCTTTCAGCCCAGACAGCACTAATCGAATCCGAGTTCGCTTGAGAATAAACAATTTTCTTTCGAGAGCTTCTATGGATGTAACGAGGTCTACGCAGAAGTCCCATTTGTTTGATGGTGGAAATAGAAAGAGGAATGGAGCAGTTGTTAAGTTCAAACAACTGCGAAGCGGAATACATCAACATCCACGAGCCGGTGGAGGCTAGCACAGAGCTAGCCGCTAGTAGCAGGCCCACGGCTCCGAGAAAGATATACAAGAAGCAGAGAGAGGTAACTCGAATGAGCATTACCTTGAAGGAGTACAGGAGAGAGTCCAGAACAGTCCAGAGGACACAGGATGTTGAGAGCAGTGTTGTTTTTGACAGCCATTTTGATATCAGTTTTAGTCATAGTCTTTTAGACTAAAATACTTCTTAGTTTTAGTCTGTTTTAGTCATTTCTATATTTAATGGTTTTAGTTCAGTTTAAATCGACAAAAACTTAAAAAATTTAAGTCTAGTTTTAGTCTTAAAAAAAAAGAAAACATATTAGTCAGCTAAAAAAAGTTAATTTTGGGTTTAGTTCCTCTTTAAAGTATGTTGAACAAACAGGCAACACATAGGCAACATACAAAATGAAGGTAAAAAACAGAATATAGACATAAAAACGTCGCAGATAATAAATATAACGACCAACCTGTGTTGGTAAATGGCTGTTTGAACCATCTTTCTATACATACATTGTTCAAAGATTAGAGGAAATTTGACTTCCATCTAATTTCTGTGCAAAACGTTAGGTCTGAAATTGTTAAGTGTTTTTGAAATGTTATAAATAAACACTATAGATAACCAATTAAAACATAACACACTGCTGCCTGCATCGCTTCACACGTCCTCCACAGAACGACAGAAATATCTGCACTTAGTGAAAAAAGAGAGCCCCCCATTTAAATGAGATTGGGTCACGTCAAAGAGGATTACATCTGTGGGTGGATCAGGCCTCAGTGGACAGCATTTGTCACAATATTATTTTCACTTTTGCAGGCATGACAGCCGATAAAAAAAGTTCAAGTCCACAATATTTGGGTTGTCAAGGCCAAAAAGAAAATGACACTGGGTAAAAAAAATAATGAATAAATGAAAAAGAAGGGAATTGTATCTGTATTATAGTTCAGAAAGTCTATTTTTTTTATTTTTTGCTCGTTATTCTATTGCACAATTCATAATCCAAATCAAAATAATAATAAATGGAGCACTGAGTTTGTCACTGAAGATTATAGAATTTATCTGACAATACTTTATGCAGTTATTATAAATCAAGTCAGCTGTTTTGTCGACCAGTCATCATCTCGAAGGGAGAGGTAGTTTTTATTTTAATCACGATGGTTACTGAACAACACGATAAAAATCCACTTTTTGGATGAGTTTTGTACCTGCATGTGACAAACGCTGAAATAACTTCATTTATTTACTCTCTGAAGAAAAAGAACGGCTTTTTCTCCGGTGAGTGTGCTTGTGAGTCACGGCTGAGTTCTTAACTCAAGTAGTCATGGGAGTTGTAGTTCTTTCCCTCTGACCTATCACAGTGTCTCTACACAGCCCCGACAACCAATCACAATACATAAACAAACGCCACGGCCATTTTGAACAGAAAGTAGCTATCAGTTAGCAAAAGTTTCCGGACTTTTCAACACATAAAAACGCTTATAAACAGAGCAGTAAAATTCTGAAATATAGCAAATCACATTCTACAGTTACACTAAGATCAACGCTCAGCAACACAGCGATTCAACTGTCGAAAACAACGACGGACTCTCTCGGAACCGTCTCGAACCGTTCGGTCCACAGCAGATCCTGGACACACCAAACCACTGAGCAGAAAAAGTTTCTGACAGCATATGCTTGTTTACCCGCTTCAAATGCAATAACTACACAACAGCACTTCCTCGCAGTTGTTATAAATGAGCTTATTAGGCAAAAAGTTGACGCGGAGGTCAAACGTGAATGCGCTATTCTGTGACAAGTCAGCAGCAGTGAGTCCAAACAAACAGAACCAGAACCTGACCCACACACACAGCAGCGACAATTCTATGACCCAAACAGCTTCAAACAAGGACAGGATTTATAAAAAAAAATACATACATTCGGTTCTTCTCTTCTCTCACAGTTGGGTTAAATACAAAATAAGTCCATAAATCTTTTCTGGGCTGGCGGCCGGCTGGCCACCGACCGAGCCCCTTCGTGCAACATGTTGCTGCAGGATCTTCCATGGTCCAGTTTGAAAAGGAAGTCACAGGTGAGCGTGCAGCGCGTGGCCATGCTGCATCAACACCGCGGTGGTGGGCGTGACCAAACAGCTGACTTTCCGACACAGAATATAATTATGGGCACTTACGAAAACTCACACACATTTCGTCACGTTTTAATCATTAAAGAGCAATGATTATTTAGTTACCGTTTCATTATGGTCATGAAAAAAGGGGGCGTTAACAAAAAATTTACGTCAGCGTTACGTCAACGAAAACAACACTGGTTGAGAGAGGCAGCAGGTAAGCGAATAATAAGTGCAACTACGTGGTTCTCAAAGCTAAATTCGTGTTGAAGCTAGCGCGAGCTAGCAGCCCCTACTATTAAAATTCCGGTTGGACTAGGAAAGTTTTCTAACTAATGAATCAAGCAAACAAGTCAAATCTTGGCTTCGCCACGATCTCCCATCCTGAGCAAGCACAATGGCATCAGTGGAAAGGAAAAACTCCCTTTTAGAAGGAAGAAACCTCTAGCAGACCCAGGCTCAGGACAAGCGGTCATCTGCTTTGACCGGCAACTTATAATGTTTGCAGATCCACAACGCAGTCAGAAAAGACAGTTGCTCTAAAACTAACTAACTAAAACACAAAACTTAATCACAGAAAGGTAGAAATGTCCGCGTCCGTTCACACAGGTGCTGTACACAGGCTTAACGCCTGCCGCACTCTGCGTTCAAGAAAGGTAGAAAGGTTCAAAGAAAGGTAGAAATGTCCGCGTCCACTTGTACAGGTGCTGTACACAGGCTTTATGCCTGTCGCACTCTGCGTTCAAGAAAGGTAGAAAGGTTCAAAGAAAGGTAGAAATGTCCGCGTCCACTTGTACAGGTGCTGTACACAGGCTTTATGCCTGTCGCACTCTGCGTTCAAGAAAGGTAGAAAGGTTCAAAGAAAGGTAGAAATGTCCGCGTCCACTTGTACAGGTAAAATAAAAGTAGGCTACAGTATTTTTTGGTTTCAGGGTAGATTGATTATTTCACTTTGAGGTAAACTAATGTTATGGATCTGTTGTGCAGATCAGATTGAAAGATGGCTCTGTCGAAGGATCCATAATAAAGCTAGTTAACAGAAAATTAATTTGATCCTGGTCTGTTAATGATTTTTTAAATTTTTTAAATAGCCTCATTGAACAATGTTGGTGGAACGGCAAGAGTGAGTCTTATGAATCCCACCTCATCCTTACAGAACACATAATGGTAAAACATGCATTAAGATAGGCCTCTGTCAAGATACATGCAGCATCTGACTTTTGAATCTTAGCTACTATGGTTATTGATCAGATCGGATCAGAATTAATATGAAGGTGTGTCCAGAACTGGCTCATGGTGACTTCACTGAGAACAACAACAACATGGCTGGACTCATATGCAACCTTGCTCAAAGAACTTTTGAGGGAACGACTGAAAACAATAAAGGCACCAAAAGGAGGGTAGTGCACTGGACTGTCATCAAAGAACAAAAGACTGTCCACAGAAACTTTCAGCCGAGCAGAGACAGGGACTTTGTCAAAGAACTGTCGGAACATGGTCATCAGACACAAATGGCCAGAATATACGGTCTGGATTTGGGGGATCCTGACGAGAATCAGAACCCAGTGAACGTCTCACAGGGGTCTGGAACAAGAGAAGGCTGAACACGTTCTCCAAACAGACGAGAGAACAAATTGTCCTGAAGTCACCCATACCAGCAAAGGCCGCACCCCATATTGATGTGAGAGGTTCTGTCAATGACTTTGGTATCCGGGGTCAAATCTACAGTTGCTATGATGCATTTTTTAAATGAAACACATAGGCACATTTAGGGCCTACCAGCGCGGGCTTCATGATTCTTAGTTATACTGTGCTCAGGTGGATCTGACGACTTGCTTTTTCTGGTTCCTGTAATTCTGTGGTGAAGCTTAAGGAAAGCAAGGGAAATGATCCCAGCTCCTGACCCTAAAACGAGTTAACTTTTATATTTTTGTTTTTGCAGGTTAAAATTTGTGTCTCCACAAACATTCATACAAGGTTTTAATAGAACTGAAGAGAGGGTAGCAGTTATCCTTGGCGGAGTGCATGTTGGGAATCTGATGTGTCACAAGGGGTACATTTTGGTAAATGATTATAATTTTAAAGAAAATGAGATGATATCGTAGATTACAGTTAGCTATATGGTTGTGAAAACCAACTTAGTGGTGGCAATAGGCTGAGGTTTAGGAAACATCTGACACTAGTGCTCAGGTTGAAGGATGGTAAAATTAGATACAACTTCCAATCTAACGACCAAATAACTTTGGCGTGCAGACTACAGAATTGAAACAAGGTAGAGATTTGTTTCATTAGGGGGAAAGATTGACACATGTTCCTAAAAATAGAGAGGCTGAAATTGGTCCCTAAAAAGAACTAGATTGTAAATGTTTCCTAAAATCAACTAGGTTGAAAAATGTTCCTAGAAATAACTAATTAACTAAAAGATGGTAAATACATTTTAGTATACAAAGCATAATAAGGATAAACTGATAAATTGGCGTTATAAACAAAATTCACTTGCGTCGATATTAAGGCGGCATCGGTCTTGAACGTTTTATTTTCTTTAATCATGTCATGGAGGAAGGAGTATTGGTGCAAGCATATTCCTAAATAGGAAGACAACTTAGGAAAGGGTTAGTTTATTAGTTATACAGAGGTTTTCGATTTGGAATGAACAAAATCGTCACTCATACAGCATGAGGCGTCTAAGTTTATATGAGCAATTAACAACAATGTTAAATGTTTATATGAGCAATTAACAACACTTTTTTTCCTCTGTGAAATGTGTGTGAAACAGATCTAGGAAATGTTTCCTGGCCTGCAGGTTGAAACCACTCAAACCTGAAGTGGACTTGATCAGAGGGTGTTTAGAAATATGGTGGTTCTGTAGATTTATACGCAATTGACTTGACTAGACGACATGTGACTTATTGACTCAGGAAGAAGGTGTATGGAACCACAGGTGTACAACGTTTTGTGAATTATGCTCTGCCGCCGCATGCTATGTTACTTTTATGTGTGTAATTTCTGCTGTAACCTGAATAAAAAGGTACAGTATTTTTGTAAGTATGAACCGCCTCATAATTAACCCTAATGAAGAATAAGTCTCTCCCAAACCCAACTAACATGCATGATTCATTCTTTGCATTACTGATTTATAATTTATTGGGGGTTGTTTGCTATGGATATGTTTCTGCTTATTATAGGTGGTCCTGGAAATGCTCCAGCTGAGGGGGTAAGGATGGAACTCTATTTTTGTTTTATTGCACATTTCTAGGTACAAATTTTAATATAACATTGGAGAAATTGGCTTATGTTTTAGAATCTGACACGTTTGGGCCTTCTCTCAGATGAGTGAATTGGGTTAACCCGAGAAGGCCCTGTTGTAGTCTAACAAGTCGGAAGTTTGTGGTTTAGGTTTTCTCAACGGAGTCCAGGGGAGGCAAGACCAGACAGCCCTGGTCAGTAAGGACCCGTGGGGGGTCGCTGAGCACGCATTGCAGGTAGTGCATGTCAATGCCAGGGGATCCACACGGTTCAGTGTGCTCCAGCCCGTGAACCAGGAAGGAGCTAAAGGATTGGGCTGAACGACGAGAAGAGGTCGCATTCGAACTCTCATGCCTTGGTAGACCAAAGTAGCCGAGTAAAGTTGCGTGCGGGGCCCAGAAGGACTCTGTATTATGGGGCCACTTGGTACTGGAATATCCACACATTGTACAGACACCTAGAAAGATAAAAACATTACATATTAGATTCTTACATAACACGAAGAAAACTCGGGGACATAGGAGGACCTCCCCGAGCAACGCCAGGGGTCTGCCCTGAGTAGCTGTTAACAGTTCCAGGGGAATGCCCCTGAGTACGTGTGGCACATTCAAAAGTATATTAATGTTTCTGTGATGGTGATATAAATCTTGTGTTCTTTCTCTATTTTTGTGTGTTCAAGGGAGACAATTACCTTGCTACTGGAGGAGGAACTTGGGAAACTTAAGGTTCATAATTCTGCAATATCCTAAAGCGCTTACTATTATTATCATTCATAGTTTGCACATATTTCCTTATATTCTACAATTTGCATATTAATAAATTGAGTCAGAATGTGGTGGCCAGACAAGAAGGTCTCTATGGCAGTTGGAATAAGTGGAATAAGTATGGTAATTTTGATTGTCCTCCTAGAACATTTCTGTGTAATCCCTGGAGAAAATGATTGCGAAGTTCATAGACATAAGAGAGATTATGGTGCGCACCTAGGACAAAAAATCCTCAAACTAGAGTATATCGCAAACCAGACTACCACTTTCACGTTCTCCAGATGGAAAAGTCACAAGGTCCCTAGAAGGCCTTAGAACCCTCTCAGATGAAATGAAAAGCCATTCGGGTCTGGACGACCCACTGGACGATTAGTTGATAAAGATCTTTGGTCCCTGGAAACAGGTGTTTGTATCTATAATGGTATCATTGGCTATTTTCTTAGGCATAATTATAACTTGCGGGTGCTGCTGTGTGCCTTGTTTGAGGTCTTTGACGGTTAGACTTATCACGTCCACCCTGGAAAAAAGGGATCCTGAAGTGATGCGCCAACTGCTTTTGTTAAAAAACTATAACTTGGAGGATTTTGAAAAAACTGATTAAATATTGTGTATATATGCGTTTAGCTGAGTTATTAGGTGTGTGATTCTATTTCTTTTGGGATGGACCTCAGTAATTCAGATCAGAGAGTCTTTATTGTCATTTGCACCGCATGTGGTACATGTGATGAAAATGAGATTATGTACACGGGGTCCCAGTTACATCCAACAACAAATGCAAGAGAAAAACAGTAATAACATCTAGAATTAACTAAGAAAAACATCAACTAGTAATACACTAAGCCCTAATGTAGTGGAAAAACATCATTATAAACAGCAGCACGAACATGAGTCTGTATGAGCAGATGGTCACAGATGAACACAGCAACAAGAAAACAGATCAGCATCAGCATGATGTGATATTTTGCAGTGTTTATTTTTTATTTATTCATGAGTCTAACAGCCTCAGGGTAGAAGCTGTTCCTCAGTCTAGTGGTTCTACATTTGATGCTCCTCAACCTCCGTCCTGAGGGGAGTGGGGCAAAGAGTGAGTGTGCTGGGTGAGTGAGGTCTTTCATGATGCAGGTGGCTCTTTTCCTGCATCTGGAGGTGTAAATGTCTGTGATGGTGGGGAGACTGACTCCAACAGACTTCTGTGCAGCCTTCACCACTCTCTGTAGAGCTTTCCTCTCTGCAACTGTGCAGCCTCCATGCCACACGTTGATGCTGGAGCACAGGATGCTCTCCACTGCACACCTGTAGAACGAGGTGAGAACTGGGCTGCTCAGACCAGCTCGTCTCAGCCGTCTGAGGAAGTAGAGTCTCTGATGACCTTTCTTGATCAGGCTGGTGGTGTTGTTGCTCCAGCTGAGGTTATCATTCAAGTGTACACCCAAGTATTTGTAGCTGGAGACCACTTCCACTGCAGATCCACCTATGTTCAGTGGGGCGTGGGTGTGTTTGTTCCTTCTGAAGTCCACAATCATCTCCTTTGTCTTCTTCACATTCATGTGAAGATTATTCTCTTTGCACCAGCTCTCCAGGTGTTCCACCTCCTGTCTGTAGCTGGACTCATCATTGTTTGTGATGCATCCCACCACCGCTGTATCATCTGCAAACTTAACAATATGACAGCCTGGATGTGTGGCTGTACAATCATATGTGAGCAGAGTGAACAGAAGAGGGCTCAGCACACATCCTTGAGGAGAGCCAGTGCTGAGGGTTATGGTGGAGGAGGAGAAGTTGTGGATCTTCACGGACTGTGGTCTGTTTGTTAAGAAGTCTAGTACCCAGTTACAAATGGAGGGGCTTAGTCCAAGTGTAGATAGTTTGTCTATCAGAGTTTGGGGGATCATGGTGTTGAAGGCAGATGTGAAGTCCACAAAGAGCAGACGCACGTATGAGTCCTTCTGATCCAGGTGGGTGAGAGCAGTGTGGACCACGGAAGAGATGGCGTCCTCTGTTGATCGGTTCTCGCGGTATGCATATTGATGAGGGTCCTCGTTGATGTTGACGGTTGCCTTGATGTGGGACATGACCAGTTTCTCAAAACATTTAGCGACTATCGGGGTGAGGGCCACTGGTCTATAGTCATTCAGACCAGTCACTGTGGAGCTCTTTGGGACTGGGATGATGGTCGCGGTCTTCAGGCAGGTGGGAACTGACTCCAGTGCAAGTGAGGTGGTGAAGATGTCAGCCAGCACCTCACAGAGCTGGTCCGCACATTCCTTCAGAACTTTCCCTGGGATGTTGTCTGGTCCGGTTGCTTTATACCATACCATACCATACCATTTTATTTATAAAGCACTTTAAACAGGAACAAGTCCACACCAAAGTGCTGGACAAACAAACACGCAACAGGCAACACAGACAATGAAGTACAACACGAAAAACATAAAAACATTGCAGATCATAAATCAAACGATCCAATACAAATCAGCTGGCATTGAAAGCAATGGAGTAGTAGTGAGTTTTTAACCGGGATTTGAAAACCGAGAGGGAGGGGGCCTGTTTGATGAGCAGCGGTAACTCGTTCCAGAGTCTTGGGCCTGCTACAGAGAACGCCCTGTCACCCCTGCGCTTAAGGCGAGTTTCTGGAACTATTAAGAGTACCTGATCCTCTGACCTCAAAGCACGTGGAGGGACATATGGGTGTATCAGATCCGAGAGATAGGCGGGGGCGAGACTGTTCAGCGATTTGTAGACATACATGAGAATTTTGAATTGGATTCGAAGATGAACCGGTAGCCAGTGAAGGGAGGCCAAGACTGGTGTAATGTGCTCTCTTTTGCGTGTGCTGGTTAAAAATCGGGCAGCTGCGTTCTGAACCAGTTGTAATCGTGCAATGGTGGCTTGACTGACGCCAAACAGAAGTGAATTGCAGTAATCAAGCCTAGATGTAATGAATGCGTGAATCACTGTCTCCAGGTTGTTTTATGTTGTTTTATGAGGGTTGATCCTTCTGAGACTGCCTCTCCCTTCTGCTACGGTCACTCTGAGATGCTCTTCATCTGGTGATGAAGTGAGTCTGGTGCTAGCTGGTCTGTTTGGATCTTCAAAACGTGCATAAACCTTATTGAGGGCATCGGGCAGAGATGGGTCCCTGGGGCATTGTTTGTTCTTGCCTTTGTAATCTGTTATGCATTTAATACCCTTCCACATGCTCCGTGGGTCTTGTGAGGTGAACTGTCCCTCGATCCTCTGTGCATACATGGCCTTGGCCTTCTTAATGCCATAATTGCCATAATAATGCCATAGTAACTCATAATAATTGAGGTCCAAAGGGGGTTTGTTGTGAAATAAAAAATATTTTTGTCTTCGTGTTTTCATTTATCTTGAAGGGGTTTTCACACGGTGTTCAAATGATCAGTCTCTCTTGTAGAATGATAAAGATTTACTAAAAGACACAGGATGGTGAGCATGAACACAGATCTGTTCTGGCCTCTGAGTGGCTTGGGAGAGAGGAGGGGGTCTGGTGCCTCTCTGTCTGTCAGTTTTATGACCTTGCAGATATATGGCTGTAAAGAAGTCACTGAAAGTCTCTCTGGTTCTGTGTGGTTGTTCAGCCAGAGGGTATCAGAACAGCTCTCCCTTCCCCCTCTTAGGGTCTGTGTGGAGCCAAACAGGCACAAAGTGTGTCCATTCCTGAAACTGCTCTATTCTGTTGGATCTAAAAGTGTGTAGATTTATAATATGTGTAAGCCACTTTAAGGCACATAAGACATGATTGCATAAACATTTGTAAAACAGTTAATACCTTGATCATAAAGCACTTGTGTATTAATTATATAATAGTTGTGTATTAGTTTCAATCAGATTAAAAATAGAACTGTGTAACATTTAGAACTGTGCTGAGGCTAGCCTGTATAAATAAAGGTTGGATGAATGAATGAATATTATCTTTCACTCTCAAGCCCAAAGTTCTGCAAGCTGAAAAAAGCAAATGGTATTTCCTGTTTCACAAGATAGAAGCCTTCTGGCAGTTAAGGGGGGGGAAGCACCCTACAAGAGAACAAAGCAGGGCTTATGTCATTGGTTGGAGCAGAAAATACCCTGTGAGGGTATAAAACATGAGTTTCCTCCTCCTCGTCAGGCAACGCAGGCAAGCCCAAGGAGAAGAACAACTAATCAGGTTGTATATGGTGTCTCCCTTGTAATGCGCATTTCAATGTGTTTTCTATCTCTTTTTCTTTCTTTCTTTCTCTCTCTTTTTCTCCCTCCCTCTTTCTCACTCTCTGTCTACTTATTTTAATCAAATATAATGGCTTTTAGAAATAGAACAAATGTATTCTGTGACTTTTTAAACTTATGATTAATTAAACTGGTTTTTGGAACTTTAAATGCTCGTTGTCGTGTTTTCAGTGTATTTCTCCTTCTTTGATCCAAAAGTGAAACCAACAATGAGCTTGGGGAGTAACGCCAACAGTAGGACCCGAGTTTAATTCGCTCGTGACAAATTAATTCATTTCCTCATAATTTCAGTCATGGAGTCAGCGGAGGAGGAAGCGATTACTTGACTTTTGGCAAAAAAAAAAAAAGAAAAGTCCAGATCAGGGATGAAGAAGAGGAATTTAATACATTTGTGTCACATCCAAAACAGTCCGTTGCCGGGCAGTTTATTGTACGACAACGCGCCACGCAGTCGTAAAATTTGAGCTTTGCACGTTCGTGCCCTACGGGGCTACGCTTGTGCCTCGCACTCGAACTACGTCGAGCGCCGTACGGCCGAACGCCGAGCTATACCTGGGCCTTGACTTTATGAAATGGATTTCTTAGTAGATCTAAAAAAGCTAAGTCTGGTACTCTGGACATTCAAAAAATAAAACAAAACAAAGCACAAAAAAAAATAGTAGAAACGTTTAGTCTTTCGTCCGAAAGACTTCCTCAGTCTGAGTTGCTGTATTCAGCTCAGTCTTATAAATAGCACCCTCTCACAGTGGATCAACCAGTTGGCTGATCCAGACTTAGCTTTTTTAGATTTTTCTACCTAGATTATTGAGCATGCATCAGGGTATTTCTTAGTAGACATATAGAGTGATATAAAATGTTTTAACCCCCCACACCTTGATGTAAATAACCTTTTAATGTTGATTTTTCTTGGTTTCTTTCAAATTAACCTGTTTAAAGTAGCCTATGCATGATAACAACTGCATTGTCTTATTTTTAATTTTTATTTTAATTCATTTTACATGTTTTTTCTGTGTTTATAATGTGTCTGGTTTATTTTTATTTTTTATGATTGACAATGTAAGGTGACCTTGAGTGCCAAGACAGGCGCCTACAAATGAAATGTATTATTATTAACAATTGTACTGATATTCTTTTTCCATGTCCCTTTTGTGTTCATACGTAGGTGCAACTCCTGAGCGGTGGCCTGGGACACAGCCCTCCAGCAGTGGAAGTACGCTCAATGGAAAGATCACAGAGATTCGCGCTAAAAGTAAAAATGTCTAATTGAGATTAAATACATTGTTCTATGAATTTGTTAGTGTGAAGTGTTGACAGTTTTTAGCTATTTAAAAGGCTTAATTTTTTCATCCTGTTTACCATGTTAGTTACCATGTTACCATTATAAGTTCAAATAAAAATTTGTCAATTTCTAAAGTGACTCGTGTTTATTATGCCTCTCTGCCTCTCAGCGAGAAGGTTGCCGGTTCAAATCCCGGTCCGGGGGCCTTTCTGGGTGGAGTTTGCATGTTCTCCCCGTGCATGCGTGGGTTTCCTCCGGGTACTCCGGTTTCCTCCCACAGACCAAAAAAACATGCTTGTTAGGCTGATTGGTGACTCTAAATTGACCCTAGGTGTGAGTGAGAGAGTGGATGGTTGTTTGGTGTGAGTGAGACAGGTCCCTCTTGTAAATGAGTCCCCGTGACTCAACGAGGCTAGCCTGTATAAATAAAGGTTGAATGAATTATGTAAATTTGATGGTAACTGCATGAAACCATAAGAATAGGTACTTTTTTAATGTTATGCAATTCTCATAAGCTGACCTGTCATTTGCATATACTGTAAATGTAATGGTTCATACTCATATATACGTTTTTTATAAATACTTTTTGTTGGTAGCCATTAACAAAAAAAAATTAAAGACATGAATTTCCTTAAAAAAAGTACTTTCAATACAAAAAACTTATATGTAATTGTATTTCTTCATATATGTAAAGTTTAAGTGTTTTACAAAGTTATTGTATAAAATTAAAAAGAGAAACATATGAAACATATATGTGAAATATAAGTTCCATGTATTCAACATACATAGTTTTTATATTCAACATACATAGTTTTTATATTCAACATACATAGTTTTTATATTCAACATACATAGTTTTTATATTCAACATATATCGTTTTTATATTCAACATACATAGTTTTTATATTCAACATACATAGTTTTTATATTCAACATACATAGTTTTTATATGATTCTTGTAAAATTCATTTTATTATATTGTATGAAATCTATGCAAAAGGTGCCACTTTCAGGAGTAAATCATATATGCCTTATATGTATCATACAAGCCTTATATGTTGTACAATATACAAAACATACACTTAGGATGATATAAGGTTACTTGTTTTTTATATGGTTTTTATATATCTTTTCCATATGGGACACATGGATACAAAATTCTACAATGGTTTATTCAACACTAAGAAGTATGTAAATCTAAGTTTTATCCACTGGCTGCCTCTTTTATTTCTGTTTGTGCTTGTTTTCTTAGACTCGAGCACATTGCCGTCATCTCCATCCACATCACGGTCTTCTTCCAGCTGGAGTATGCTGTGTGTGTCTAGTGGTAGCAGTGATTATGAAAAGTCAAGAGCGCAAAAGCTAATCAGAATGGATGATGAAGCTATTGAAAGTTCTTCTGCCAGAGAGGTAATATTGTTACTGGATGTTTTCATGTCACTAATTTTAAAGTCAATCCATTGAAATTCATACTCAAAAGTTAAGTTACAAATTCCTTCAGTATGCCAAACCATGTTTGTAAGGATTAAGAAGATAAAGATGGTGCTGTATAAATAACCTGAACTGATTTTTTTACTGGGATGACAGGGAAGTAAAAAAAAAACAATGTATTTCTCTCTTTTGTTTTTCTCTCTTTTGTTTTTCTATTGTTCATTGTTTAAGGAAATTCTACCATTGCTGTTCATCGTTCTTTAGTTTTAGCAGGACGCTTTCGTAATTGAGTCCATGAGGCTCAATAAGATTTACCTGACTAAATAAAGGTTGAATGAATGAAAAGTCCTACCACCCCTCATATTTTAATTACATATGCATTTTTATGGTTACGCTTGACAGGAACAAAAATGTCAGACTATTAATCTTAAAGTACTGTATATTGATAAGTTAAAATAAAATAAATACCAGTCTCACTCTTTTAACGGTGTCTAGTTGGTAAAGGAGATTCTAAAGACAAGACCAGGAGGGGCAGCTGTTGTTGAGGAATATGAAGAAACCGGAACACTGAGTACAGAAAGTTCATTCTCAACTCAAAGTTCATTCTCAACACTGAGTGATGCTAGAAGAAGGCAGATGGTTAAAACTCTCTGGGGTCTAAGCCTGCTGTAGAGCGGGCATGACGTCATGCTTTCAGCACACATGGTTGAGGCTGAAGGGTAAGTCAATGAGTGAAATAATGTTAAACTGCTGTTTAGGTTTTTAATATGGCTGACAATCTATTAGATATTTTATCGCATGTTTTACATTGTTAACTCACAATTAATTGAAAATTGCTCATTTTTATGTTTAGAATGTTCTTATAAAGCATTGGGGTGGTCCAGTATCCTGTTTTTTATACAAACCTATTTCACAAATATTTATTTTGATTCAATGCATTTAAATCCGTAGATTAATAACCTCTGTTTGGTTATTCGCAGGAGAATTCCTCAGCGTCAAACTAAAGAGAAATATGCACTGGGGATCATTACCTTGTTCCCTGCATTGAAGGATCCATTTTTCAGAAAATGATATGTAAGTTCTGATAACTTATCTTGACTCAGTGTGGTCTTGTTTGGTATGTGCATTTTGATTACAAGCCTGATGATAAATGCCTCAAAATGTAAACACAAACTGGTTTTGAAGGGGATTTTTAATTTTCTAATGGTATAAATTCAGTTCTATGCTCAGGAACATTACTATAACAGCCAAAGCGGCTCTGGATTTCTTGCCTGGCGGCTAAAGACAATCCAGAGAAAGACAAAACTTGTGTGCAAGGACGCAAAACTACAGACACCTGGAGGAGGTGGTCCAACACAAGAGAGGGAACTGCCTCAGGCCAATCCTCAGTTGGATGAGGAGATTTGTAAAGCAGCCATATCCTTAATGAACAACACCAATGATCAAGAAATCATCTTGCAGAAGATGAAGAAAACCTTTGAGTACAGACGCCGTCTTGTTCATGATCCACATGAATCACACAACATGCTTTCAGTGTTTCCAAGGTTTCTTGATACAAAAGGGCTGGTATGTATTGGTATCCTCTTATGAAACCCTTTTTTCTTATTTTTTTGGCCATGCGCTGCTTGTGGAAATTGTTACAAATAGCTATGCAATGTCTCTTTGATGTTGCAGATACTGTAAGATTTTACACTGCTCTTTGGACCAGAGAAGTCGACTAAACTGCTGGAGAAGTGGCATACATCCTTCAAAGGAAAGGTGTTACAAGAAGCTGAGGGCCTGACAGCTACACCATTACTTCAAAATTTGCTCAGGTCTGCCAGGAACCAGGATGTAGAGGAGCCATTGGACTACCAACCAGGTATTGACTGAACAGTATTTCAATCATCTGGCCATCATTCCTTTAGGAGAAGAAGATAATGTGGGAGACAGCCTGTGATGCATATATATTTTCTTTTGTCAATTCTGTCAGAGTGGGATAGTGACATGGCATCATTTCTGCTGCTGCTGCATATTCTGCCACCTCAGCCTGCAAAGAAAAAAAATGCTGAAGATCAGTGCTGCTCAGGCTATGGACCATCTTGTTGTGTTTCACAAGGTAAATGCTGTTCAACCTAATATCATTTTGTGGAACAAAATTAAAATTTGCATTATGTGGTTTCTTGCTACAGTCATGTAAGAGCTTTGATGAGCACCTTCTGTACCAGGAAAGACAGTGCCAGCCATACCTCCTTGCATCTGGAACCAACAAGCAGTCGGTCAGCGCATACTACATTGTGGTGGATAAGAAGCTCATCCCCTGTCAAGGGACCACATCCTTGGCAGCCATTGATGAACTCTTTAAACTTCACTTTGTTTTCACCATAAGTTATGATAGTGCTCTAACAGTGACATGTGGTGAGGTTCATGGCTGGTGAGGCACTGCACAGTTTTTTTTCATATGTATAATAAAAAAGACAAAAAATGTTCTCCACGTTTTGGCTTCTGTCTGCCATAGCTTCTTCAGCGCTTTGGATAGCGTTATTTTCTTCTTTTATAACACATGAACCCTACAGAGCAGTTTATTCGCCATTTTATTGGCAGCAGTTAACGGGTTGTGTTTAAAATCTCATATCAGCAATCTTTACACATACAGGGAGTCCCCGACTTACGGCGCCCCCGACCTACGGCAACTCTGACTTACGAACGAGCCCTGTTGAAAGTATGAAATCGAGGTACGGCACAAATTCGGGATTTACGAACGAACCCCGTTGAAAGTATGTAATCGAGCTACGGCATACTAGATGCGGGACTTACAAATGAACCCCGTTGAAAGTATGTAATCGAGCTACGGCATACTAGATGCGGGACTTACGAACGAACCCCATTGAAAGTATGTAATCGAGCTATTGTCACGTTTCACGCCTGTTAGGTTAGATTTAGATTTTAGTCTCACTCTGTACAACACTGCTTGTTGTTTCTGGATTCTGTCCTGTCTCCTGTCTGTAAGTGGGTTTAGGTTTGCCTTCATTTTGGAACCGGTTTGTCCTGTCTCCTGTCTGTAAGTGGGTTTAGGTTTGCCTTCATTTTGGAACCGGTTTGTCCTGTCTCCTGTCTGTATGTGGGTTTAGGTTTGCCTTCATTTTGGAACCGGTTTGTCCTCACTGCTGCGCTGATTAGTTTCAAATCAGCTGCACCTGCTGCTACACCCTTTATAAGTCAGACTCTCACACCAGGTATTTGCCAGATAGTTGAAAACTGTACACAGTGAGTAGTTATCGCGCCCGTTCTGTCCCTCTTCCTGTTTCTTATCCTCGCCTCATTGATTTCCTGGTTCTGACGTCTTGCCTGCCTGTTCACCTGCCTCTGCCTTCTCCCTCTTGGACTGACGTTTGCTGGATTCGTTCGTTACTGACCCTGGATCGCCTCACTTTGTCTCATCGCCTGTCCCCATCGGTTCATCTGCTCTTCTGCTTCCCGGTGTTCGCCTGCTGGATTACGTCACGGACCCCTCGCTGCGACCGGCTGCATTCCTTCACAGGCAACAGCCCCACTCGCAGCGGACCTGATCAGCTGGAGTTCCTCCCTGCTCTGAAACCCCATCCATCTGTGAGACGGTTAGTGGCTATTTCTCATTGACTGTTAAGTTTCATTTCACCATCAGACCACTAACCGTTCTCCTCCATCCTACAGACTGCTCCAGCCAGAGGGTCCCTGATCGACACCAGAGCCAATCAGAGCAGAAAAATAAAAACTTGATTATTGTCTAATTTTGTGGTGATTTTGGTCCGGTCATTTGGGGTTCGTAACAGAACTATCTGGCCAAAATTATGGACCACTCACCTTCTGATGACTGGCGCTCTGGTGTCGAAGGGGCTATTTCCAAGTTAGAATCAGGCATGAATGACATAGTTCATATGTTAAAAGAAATGGCGCCCCAAACTCCCCAGTTGGACACAGGTGCTGTCAGACTACCATCAGAACCTACCCGGGAGCCCAAGTTAACCCCACCTGAACTGTTTTCTGGAGATCCCGACCAGTGCCGCCCGTTTATCACCCAGTGTGAGATCCATTTTCAGCTCCAACCATCCTGTTTCACCTCGGAGAGGTCTAAGGTGGCATACGCGATCTCCCTCCTCTCTGGCAAAGCCAAGAGGTGGGGAACCACCGAATGGCAACGGGATTCACGTTTTTGCTATGTTTTTCAGAATTTTGCCAAGGAACTGTGCAGAGTCTTTGATCCCGTTCTCCCTGAGCGTGAGGCAGCCAGACGCCTTTTCTCCATCACTCAAGGTAACCGTCGAGTTACAGAATATATCATTGACTTTCATTCTACCGCTGCAGGCAGCCACTGGAACGAGGAGGCACTCACAGATGCCTTTTTTCGTGGACTTAATGACAACATTAAGGATGGACTGGCACTAAAACGTTACCCTGAGTCACTTCAGGACCTCGAGGAGTTAGCCACCAGGGTGGACCTCCGTTTGGCTGAACGCTCGAGGGATCGGGGTTCACGCCGCTCACCAGTTACCAAGTTTGTGGACGAAGTCCGGCAGCCTGTTCACGCTCTGAACCTGCCTCCCAGAACTGCACCTCTCAACACGGAGGAACCCATGCAACTGGGCCGCAGCCGACTCTCTCCTGCTGAGCGTGAGAGAAGACGCAAAGGCAACCTCTGTTTTTACTGTGGTGGTGCTGGACACGTCGCCTCCTCCTGTCCGGTAAAAGGACCTGCTCAGTGAACGCGAGGGGATGTTTACTGAGCAGGACTCAAGAGTCTGAACTCCTCTCACCATTTGCCCTGAATGCAGAACTCATTGTCCCGGGTAAGTCACCCACCTCCATTAAAGTGTTCATTGACTCCGGGGCTGATACTGAATTCATTGACTATGGGTTTGCAGTTGGGTCAGGGATTAAGATGCTTAATTCCCCTAAAAAACATTCTGTGGTGGCCCTGGATGGTCACCCACTAAACACTTCGTCTCAGGTCACTGAACCTGTCACATTACATGTGGGGGGTAATCACAAAGAAACAATAAACTTTTTGGTAATCAACTCCCCTAACTCACCGATAATATTGGGTGCCACCTGGCTGAAAAAACACAACCCTCATTTTGACTGGAGAGGCGGGGAGATTTTAGGCTGGTCTGAGGAATGTTTGTCCTCCTGCCTCATGGACGCTATGCTGTCTAAAGACTCTGTGACTGTTTCTGAGGATTATTATCCTGATCTCTCTAAGGTTCCCATCGAATACCATGACCTCAAAGAAGTGTTTAATAAGTCCAGAGCCACCGCCCTGCCTCCTCATCGTCCTTATGACTGCCTATAGACTTACTTCCCGGCTCCACTCCCTAGGGGTGC
>JBBPBX010055762.1:0-10115 GCA_038048925.1 Garcialebias charrua
AAAAGTGCATTATAAATTGAATTCATTATTATTTATTATTATTAAATTTAATTTGATTTTTGGAGATTGTCTCAGTAGTCCTTTCTTGTTCTATTTCATCCCTCCTGACCGCCAGAGGGCGGTGCTGAAAGCACTGAATATTCCCTTTGCACATGCGCTGTTCGAGTAATTATATCAACGATGTCACACAGGTGTGACCGGATAAGCAATCAAGAGGCTATATAGCCTAGCATTATCCGTTAATTCAGTCCTTCTTTCTTCTCGTGCGTGGTTCAATCCAATGCTTCAGACCTTTGGATCTTTTCTCTACCGTTGCTGGAGGCCGGATAGCTTACTAGCTGGAGCAGCATGCTCCCCTTCGTAGGCCGCTACGGTTTAACCTTTGTGAAGGTATTTCATTGGTGGCGATCGTAGCCTTGACTGTGTTCAACTCTGGTGAGTAGTCTCTACTTATTTTGCTGGAGTTCATGTGGCGGCTTCGCCCCGCGAGGAGACTACTATGGATTTATACGTAAGTAGTCTTATGCCTCTTATCAACAGGTCTGGTTCCTGTAAGGTCCCATTGTGGCTAGTTTGGGCCAGTTCTTATGGGACCGGTTTATTTCTGTACCCACTGCACGCTTAGGACCCCTTTAGTGGGCGTGAAGTTCTCCTGCAGTGGGCGGGTAATTCTCCTGCAGTGGGTGGATCATTAATATCAACGCTTCTAACCAGCTGGTGGCGCTAGTGATACATTAAGCTCTTTATTAACCACTAACACACACATTAGAAGAAGAGCTGGAAAAGAACACACAACCAAAGTGGATGAGCTTGTTTCTTTTTTGAACATTCTGCTTTGTCTGTGGCTTTTTCAGCCACAGACAAATGTTCATATACATATATGTGTGTGTATATATACACATATATGTATATATATTGTATATACATACATGTGTACACATACAAACATATGCGTGAGTATATATATATATATATACACACACACACGTGTTTATATATATAATATATATATATACATTTATATATTTATATATACAGTACATACATATACACACATATATATATATATATATATATATATATATATATATATATATATATATATATATATATATATATATATACATATATATTTATATATACACACATTGATGATGGTGGAGTACACTACTTTGGACAAAACTGAAAGTGGCATGCATCCTAAAAAATCTGCGCCGCTCCATTGTCCCAGTTGATCAACAAGTGTGTTCCAAACTAAAACATTTGTAATATAAACTTAACAATATGTAATCAATCAATTCCAATCAAAATATCAAAGCAACTTTATTTAAATACTGTAAATGTTACATGTCAATAAAATTGTAACAGTTTTAAAAAATGAAAGATTGGTGTTATTTGTAGAAACAGAAAAACATATTACTAAATCTGCAGTTATGTATGAAATATGAACTTAAAATATCATCACTGGAATCTTAACCTGTTGTTCCAAAACATGTAACAATAATTAAAAGTAAAATTTGGCCAATAGCTCAGGTAAAAATGCTGACCTGTAGAACATTTCTACATTTTTCACTGCTTCTGTAAAGAACTCACCATCAGACACAATCCTCTGTGAATAAAGTCATCTGACCCAGAACTAAAGTTCTTTAGTTTGTAGCAGGTCGCTTTTGTAAAAGAGTCCACGAGGCTCAATGAGATTTACCTGACTAAATAAAGGTTGAATGAAAAACACCATGAAGTCACAGTACCCCTGCTCCGTCACAAACTGAGCTTGTTTGACATCTGCTGAGTTCATAGGACCTGTTTGTGTTGTCAATGCAGGACTGTTTTTTTTTTTACTGAGGCACCGAGGACATCTTTGGCACAATGTGGACAAGGTGCAGGAGAGCAGAGCATCAGGAGAAGCTCTGAGGTCTGTTCGGCTGCAGTTGATGTGTAGTCTGGAGTCACAAGATCAGATCCT
Organism: Garcialebias charrua; assembly: GCA_038048925.1. Taxonomy (NCBI): domain Eukaryota; kingdom Metazoa; phylum Chordata; class Actinopteri; order Cyprinodontiformes; family Rivulidae; genus Garcialebias; species Garcialebias charrua. The sequence continues at coordinate 1,964 of JBBPBX010055762.1, forward strand.
GATGCAGCAGTTCAGCGATGGCTTCATATGTCTGGCTGGCTGTTTTCACTGCCCCATCTGGCAAACAACACAAAATTATTGTTATAATCTCCTCTAAACATCATTATCCTTTGCTTTTATCTGTAATTTTCAAAGTTTGGAGTGTTTCTGTCATGGCATACTTGCTTTACAGTGCAGTGACTTGTCCCATCCTTCTCCAAGGACACCCACGGCTAGAGGATCTTTACACAGGAACTGACTGATTAACCTGAAATAAATCACATTACACATTAATACAGGCCTATAGGCCTAAGTGACAAATTTATGGATTTTTCCCCATATTTATAAACCATTTTTGGACTGAGATATGACCGTTTCCATTTATTCTGACTGAACCAAATCAAACCAAAAACAAAAACAGAAGTAACATGTATGGCATGAAGTTGGCGGTTGTATCACGTAATATGAAAACGTGGCTATAATGATAAATTCAAAAAAGTTCAAGACAAAAACAACTGGACTTTATTTATTATACTATGCTTTAGACTATTTTTTTCCTTCCTTGCACTTTTTAGAATTTACCATGTCCTGGATGACTGAGAATCTTCACTCGCTATTATCGACTCAAACGGCCTGCCATACCCCACATTCTGCTCTGCTTCGATCGAACCTTGAAAACAGCTGCCAACTCGGCGAATTTGACCATTAAAGTGCATTTATTAAGCAAATGATAGACTCAGACACACCTCCTCTGCTACAATTTCGAGCTAACAAATATTGTTTATGTGATTTTCTTGTTATATTTCAGAGAAACGAGCCGTTCCGCCATCTTTTTTTTTTTTTTTTTCCTAAAAGCCTCTCGGCTGTTGCCTGAAGTCAGTCTCTGAAACGGTCTTTCCGCAGTCCAAAAAAGCTAAGAAACAGTTGCATGACTCACTGGAAATATGCTTAAAGTTAGAAAACACTCACCTGCGCAGACACTTGAAAAATCTTTTCATTGCACGTCACTCCATCCAGCTCCCTCTGAAAATTTTCATCGGCCAGCAAATACAGAAAAGCCTGAACCTCCGCGTTTGACCACGGTTGTGACATAATTATTAGCCTGTGTTAATTCTCAAAAATGTGCTCCTCCAACTTGTTGTTCTAGAGTTTGGCGGGACGGCAGTTTGCATTTCCTGGAAGACTGAATCTTCTTCTTCTTCTTGGCGGATTGCAAACAACGTTCAGGTGCATACGCCACCTACTGGAGAAGACTGAATCTCCGCCCTCCGACCTAGGACTACGCCCCCTGACCAATCAGTGACCACACTGTGCTGATGTCATAACTGGACCCAACAAGAACCAGACCTTTGTACCTAGTTGAGGCAGGCACCAAAATAGGACCGGTTTCACGTGAACAGGACCCTGTGGGTACACCCCATAACTAGTTGTTAACTAGTTACGAACGAGCCCGAACGAGCGCGAACAGGACCTGTTGATAAGAGGCATTATGGTACCTTGAAGCTTCCAAGTGTGTGATTTTCAACTGTAACTTTTCTGCCATTGGTTACGGCTCCGTCCGCTTCCTGGGATGCTTTCTGGGATGCTTTCTGGTAGGATTCAACATCTACCGTAAGTAGTTTGATTTATTTGGTTTACGTAGCCAGCTGTCTTCTGGCCTCTTTTAGTTTGGCCTTGTTTTTTTCCTTGGTGACAGTTGGCTTTGTGCACCCTCTCCCAAACATTTTCTTTGCCAATCTTGAACGGTTGGGTTAAGCTGCTGGTGCTAGCCTCTTAGTTTGGCCTTGTTTTTTTCCTTGGTGACGGTTAACGTTGTGTACCCTCTCCCGAGCAGTTTTCATTATGCTAGCGGTGCTAGCCTCTCTCGGTTTGGCCTTGTTTTATGTCTCTGAGGCTTGTGCCTCTCATCTATTTTTTACCAGGACCAGTTTTCTCACTGGCATCGTACGCTTCGGCTGAGCTAGACTTTCTAGCTCAAACTTTTAATTAATTGGTGAAGGTGTGTGTTTGCGCGCCCTCTCTCCCAATAATTTTCGCCTACGTCATAATCGGCTGAGCTAGGCTTACTAGCTCTGACCTTGATTTAAATGGTTAAGGTGTGTGTTCGCACGCCCCCTCTCCCAAGTCTCTCTCCCGCTGGCATCATAATCAGCTGAGCTAGGGTTACTAGTGTAATAATATAGGGGCGGTAAGGTATTTAAACACATACGGGGCCACCATTAAATGTAATAATATAGGAGTTATTGGTCAGTTTACTGACTTACCTATATTTTGGATGAAAGGTCCGAGCAGGTCTTATCTGCACAAACCTTTCACCAATTCGCGAGTTCAACCTTTTTCCGGTATTAAATTGCTTTAAAGTGATTAGTCAAAAATGTAATTTCACGAGAGACTTCAATTTATGTTGGTCCACCAGAAAATAGACCTTTTATTGAAATTATCATAAAATTACATTAAACATTTGTATCGATATTAGCTCTGATTTACTAAACTACGTTGACAAGAATTCAAATTAAAACAAACAGACAGTTAGAAGCTTTCTGTTGGCACATTACTTAGTTTCACTGTGTTAAGAAAAGGAAGAAATAGAATGGAAGATAAAAGATTGAAAGCTAAGTTAACCGAAGTTGATTATTTGAACCAACCAGGGTGGCAACCTTCCCATACAGGTCTCAGCTGGGCTTCTCACACGTTCAGAACACAACCAACGCCTCGTTACCTGTTGACGGTACGTCTTTGGAGATACGAGTTGAAGTTTTGTGGACACTAACGGACTGTGTTGTCCAGTTCACGTCCAGATGACCTCCGCGCGTGTGAGCTGAGTCAGACGAGCAAGAAGAACGCTTCTCCCGGCAGGAACGGAGCCAACGTCCTGACTGAGTTTCAAAATAAACTTCAGAAAACAAATTCTTTCAGGAGATGAGTGAGTGAGTTACAGTAAGCTTTACTGTAACTCCAGCTGAAACGTGGGTCTAATTGACACAATGACCGGAACGTTCCCAGCTTTTTCCAGAGGAGAAAACCAGTTGTAAGAAACTTTTCTCCTTCGACACTGAAGTGAAAATGCAGGAAGTGTCCCTTTAAGAAGGGGGTGTGACTTAGTCACATACTTCCTGCTGATTGGCTGTCCACCACTAGAGAAGGAGTGACTTTGAAAGTCAGTTCATCTGAGTGACAGGTAGGGTAGACAGTAAATTAAAAAACATACGTCAGAAGATGCAGGTGCATGTGAACAAGCCATGTACTTTGTTTTGAGAACAGATTCATTAACCCTCATGCACGAAACAGTTCGTATTCTTATCCTAAATGTCTCCTACTTTTGTTCGTACGAAGTGTTCGTACGAACATGCCACGTCAGATCCAACAAACTCTTCTATCCACAGGAAAAGCGTGTAAACGGGCTGCTTAAAGTTGATGAATCTCACCTGTTCTAAACAGCTGCGCGTGCACGCGTGAGCTTATTTACATAATTCCCACCCCTCAAAACGCCATATAAGGCTACGTTTCCTGCCTCAGAGGCAGAACGTGTACGTTCATAAAATGACAGCGAAAAGTAAAAAAGAAGAACTCTACCGGTGCGGAGGATGAAGTTCTGTGGTCTCTGAGGACAAGAAAAGAAAATCTGTCCTTATTAGCAGCGTCACTCATGGAAGTAAATGACCAGCTAAAACCAAAGAAAGTTTGTTTATAATAAATGTGGATCTCGAAACATGCATGCGTACTGGTGGCTTACTGGTTAAAGCATTGCACTGTTAGCTGTTCCTAACCTTTTTTCTACACCTCGTGGGATCGAGTCCCACAAGGTATGATTCTTTTTTTTTCCTTCTTACTTTAGATTATTTATTCATTCCAAATTAAAAAGGCTTTATGCTTTATTTCTTGTTGTATTGTAAATAGTTTTCTTGTGTTTTTTAAATCTGGAATGAATTAAAAAAAAAAAAAAAACGTTGTCCTCCCACGGGAGGCGATCCCATGACCTTCGGAACTGCGACGCAGTGCTCTACTGACTGAGCCACATCAGAGCTATGACAGCAGCTGGAGGAAGTCTGTGTAAAGTCTGGCTTACCGAAGTCTGCGATACCGCGGCAAATTAAACTTAAATTAATTCATGGTTTAAGTTGATTTCAGTTTGAGATCTTCATATTAATATTGTAGTGTTAGAAAACGGCATTGATAACAAATTGATTTTCATTTAAATACTTTAATCCGTTAGTCATTATTACATTTAAAATTATAATTCGACTTCAAACAGAACCTATTGTCAAAAACAATTGTGGTGCGTTACTTTTTTAAACTCTAAACATTTCCTAAATAACGAAATATGAAGTTATTTGTGGAGTAATGCTGTCTGGATGACAGCAGACGGACCGCTCGTAAAATATACGACAGGTCCGGACCACACGTAGATTTTGTTCGTATCTGAAAAAAATCGTAGGATACGTGAACATTGTTGAATGCCACATATGCTCCTAAATCACTCGTAAGCACAGTTTAAGCACAAATCTGTGCGTACGAACGGTTTGTGCATGAGGCCCATTGTTTTTAGAAAGGACGGGAGACAGAAAGCAAGCTATATCTAGCACTTTTCCTTCGTTCCAAAAACATCTCAAACAAATACGAACGGATTGTTCATTCAACTTAGACATTTATTCTGCCTAGAGCAGACAGTTTAAAGCAAGACCATTCTGAGATGTTCTCTTAACTTTGGCATATTTAAAATATACCAGCTTAGTAAAATCATCATTAAATGACAAAAATATACTGTTGATCAATTCTGAATTAACACACATTAAAGAGAAAGTTCAATCTGATTAATTGGTGTCCATTAATTCAAAATAAATGTAACAAAAATAGTGTCCACTTGTGTCCTTGAGAGCTTCAAGAAAGTGTAACACTTAGAGTTTCAAAGAGATGCAGAGAGGTGTACTTGAAGGTCAAGCATGAAGGCCTGTATCACTACACTAGCTCTGACCTTGATTTAACTGGTGAAGGTGTGCGTCTCCCACCCCTCTCCCAAATAATTCCCACCGGCATCATAACACTAACACTGTGCCTCAGAGCATTGGATCAAACTAGGTTTCTAGTTCTGACCTTGCTCTTCTTTTTTTTTTTGGTGAAGGCGAGCGTTGCCGTCCCATCTCCCAATTTTACTTTCCAACTTCATTCAGCAGAACTAGGTTTTGTTCCTGGGTCTAGCTGTGATCCCAGGCCTTGCTGGTTGGCAACTCTTTCTAAGTGGGAGCACGGACGGCTCCCACTGCTGCACAAATTGCGGGACTGTGCTCCAGGCAGATGACGGTCACGACCTGTGCCCTGCCTGCCTTGGGCATGACCACCTATTGGAGGCTCTGTCGGAAAACCCCTGTATGAATTGCAACTTCATGTCTCGTGCCATGAGGGTGATTTGGCTGGCCCAGTTTTGCCCCGACATTGGCGATGAACTCCCGCCTTCTGGACAGGAGGCCCCACTTAGGCGCTCGAAGCGCAAGGTCGAGGCCACAACTTCTGCGGCTCTACCTGGGAAGAGGCGAGCTAAGTCTAGCTAGGGTCTTTCCATGAGAGTGAAACAACTGTCCGCTGAGTTGGCCGAGGTGAAATCCCTTTTGCAGGCACGCCAACCAGGGGCCACGCCAGGGGTAGTGGTCGGACTCTCCTCCCCACCCATGCCTGAGCTGGCCATGGAGGAGGACGTGTTGTCCTTGGCTGTCTCTGCCTCTCACTTTCTAGGTGAGGACGACGACCAGTCATCTAATCAGGGAACTTGTTCGCTTTCTTCGTCCCGGACCGTAGGTAGTGGGTCAGGTGACGACTCGATGCGGGACCTCATGTGGATGGCCCTGAGACAGCTGCAACTGGACATCCCACAACCAGAGGAATCCACCCCTGGAAGTGCATTTTTCAGGCATGGACAGGCCCCTCCTCCCTTTTCCGTCCCTCCATCAGAGGAGTACCTGAGGGAGTTACACGGTTGTTGGTGGGACCCAAAGTTATTTGCATACCTCTCGGCAGATGGTCGAACACTGGCAGCCATGCATGAGCCAGCTGCGGTGGGCCTGGATTACATGCCGGCGATCGAACCTGCTATCGTCTTGCTCATCGTCTCACCAGAGGAAACTCTGCGCAGGGAGGTCCAATGTCCGCAACCTCAGTGTCGTGTCACGGATGAGTTCCTTTGCAGAGCTTACCAGGCCGGAGCGCATGTTGGCCGCCTCGGCAATTCTATGGTACACCTTCTGCTTGCCCTTTCCGCGTCCCTTCAGTGCACTGATGGTACGGCAGCGGCGGTAAGCTTTAGCAATGTAGCACTTCAGGCCTTTGCACTTATGACATAAGACCTTGGTTGCCTGATGTCCTTCTTGGTCCAGGCTTGCCGATAGGTCTAGTTGGCGCAATCAGCTCTGTTCGAGCCATCTCGTAGGACCCTCCGTGATGTCCCGGTGGTGCCAGGGGAGTTATTTGGTTCGGCTGCCTTGGCAACGCTAGAACGGACCATCCAGGCATGTCAGAAAAGGCAGCAAATTTTGAGTCTTAGCAGGGTGATGCCCCCTCTTCCTCTTCGGCATCTAAGACGCCCGCCAGCTGACCTGAGTAGTCAGTTGCAGCATCAGGGTCGCAACCCCCCAAGGGGTCTTTACCCTCATGAGGGTCAGCCTAGACCCAGCCGGGACTTTTGTGTGCTGGCCCGCTAAGCAGCTGTGCGGGGCAGGAGCTCTGGCCGCCACCTCCCACGGCCCCTAGGGGCCATGGAGGGAGACAGTGATGTCGCCAGGCCGACCGCCGGATACTTTTCCCATCAGCAGCTCAGTTACTGGGCTGATCACACAGTGGACCCATGGGTGGTTGCCACCCTGACCCATAGTTACCGGCTACAGTTCCGACGGTAGCCTCTCGTGTCACGCCAGTTCAAAATGACTGTTATTTTTGACCCGGTGAAGGCTCGAGCGCTGGACCAGGAGTTTTCTACCCTCCTGGCCAAAGGTGCGATCAAAGTAGTGGACCCTCTGCATCCGCCCAGGGGCTACTACTTAACCTATTTCCTCATACAAAAAAAGTTTGGCGGGTTCCGTCCCATTTTAGATCTGAGGGGACTCAATTAGTACCTAAAGGTGCTACCCCTTCCACATGCTCACTATAGCAGAGGTCCTTCAAGCTGTCAGGAGGGGAGAGTGGTTCTCCTCGATAGATTTGAAGGATGCTTATTTTCATGTGCCCATTACAGCAGAACATTGCCCCTTTCTCAGGTTTGCCTATTGGAGTCGCCACTGGCAGTTCCGTGTGCTCCCGTTCGGACTCTCCCTTACCCCGAGGGGGTTCACTCGGTGTGTGAAGGCAGCTCTCTCTCCCCTGCAGGCCTGCGGGATAAAGGTTCTGCCAATCCTAGATGATTGGTTTCTTTGCGCCCCGTCTCAGGCATGCGCCCTTCGCGACACGGATCATCTGCTCGCACACGTATCCCGGTTGGGCCTCAACGTCAATCTGGAGAAGAGCTGCATGATTTCTTCTCAAATTATCACTTTTCTTGGAGTGATCCTGGATTCATCCTCCATGACAGCACGCCCTTCTGTTCAGAGAGGGGTGCGACATTCTCCAATTGACCGGTCGGTTCAGGTTGGGCAGGCAGTTCCCCTACGTCACATTCTTACGGCTACTAGGGAAACTGACCTCTGTCACTTGGGTGGCACCCTTGGGCTTACTATCTCTTCACCCCTTTCAAAGGTGGCTTAACAGTTTTCGCCTGGATGCCAGAGGGCACAGACATCACAGGCTCACAGTGACACGGCCATGTCTTCATGCCCTGGCTCCATGGAGGGACAAGGATTATTTGTTCAAGGGTGTTCCCGTGGGAGTGGTGTCGTAGGGAAGTAGTCACGACGGATGCCAGCTCTACAGGATGGGGTGCTGTGTGGTAGCACAGAGCGGCCCACTGCCGTTGGGACGTAAGAGACCGTTCCTAGCATATGAATGTGCTGGAGCTGCGTGCAATGCATTCGGCACTCAGGCACTTCCTGCCCCACCTGGAGGGGAAGCATGTCCTCGTTCGGTCGGACAACACCTCTGCTCTCTACCACATCAACCACCAAGGGGGCACCAGGTCAGCACAACTTCTCAGTGTGTCCAGGATGCTCCTGGAATGGGCCTCCACTCGTCTGCTCACCATGCGGGCAACATACTT
>JBBPBX010055763.1:0-22992 GCA_038048925.1 Garcialebias charrua
TGGCTACCGGTTCATCTTCGAATCCAATTCAAAATTCTCATGTATGTCTACAAATCGCTGAACAGTCTCGCCCCCGCCTATCTCTCAGATCTGATACACCCATATGTCCCTCCACGTGCTTTGAGGTCAGAGGATCAGGTGCTCTTGATAGTTCCAGAAACTCGCCTTAAGCGCAGGGGTGACAGGGCGTTCTCTGTAGCAGGCCCAAGACTCTGGAACGAGTTACCGCTGCTCATCAAACAGGCCCCCTCCCTCTCGGTTTTCAAATCCCGGTTAAAAACTCACTACTACTCCATCGCTTTCAATGCCAGCTGATTTGTACTGGATCGTTTGATTTATGATCTGCAATGTTTTTATGTTTTTCGTGTTGTACTTCATTGTATGTGTTGCCTGTTGCGTGTTTGTTTGTCCAGCACTTTGGTGTGGACTTGTTCCTGTTTAAAGTGCTTTATAAATAAAATGGTATGGTATGGTATGGTAAGCAGAAGTCTACTAAGAAAGTGTAGAGAGAGAAAAAAGGGAACTCTTACAAATGAATTTTTGAAGAAAGCAAAAAACAGGAAGACAAAGAGGAGCGTAAATGGCAATAATGAGATGTAGCAGACAGCGTGGGTGGCTTAGACACCAGACTTTTATTTTATATTAAAAGGATAGTCTGGCAACTTTTGAAGTAATATTCTGTCAAAAAGTTATCTAGTTAGTATCTTATAAGCTATACCTGTTGCAAAACACAAACTGTGGCGAAAAGAGAAGTCCTTCTTCCTGTTAGGCTAACGGCTGGTCAGACGAGGGCCTTTTGATATTATTTTTAAAGCTTAAACGTTAACTTAATCCACACATTTTAAAGCTAAACTAAACAAACTAAACTGTCACTGACACTGAAGGTGTCATGCAGAAGTGTAGGGGTTAATATAAACTATTGTAGTGTTCTTTCACACTGGCATGTCATTTTTAAGAACGAGTTTAGATAAATTATGATAAAAACAGGCCTTCAGTTTCCGGGAGGAAGACTTCTGCTCTTTTCTTAAGACTCGGTGCTCTCTTACTGATGTCACAGCTCATACGGCAATAACTATTAATAACTATTCAAGGGAACATCTTTGTTGTCCAGTTTTTGTCTTATTTGGAAACTTGAAACTTGAGTGCATCTACACGCACTACGTTATTTTTTATATATATTGGGGCTGCTCCCTTTTTCCGGGGTTGCCACAGCAAATTAACTCGCATGAAAAAACAAACAAACAACATGTTAGTAATCTAATGCTGCTCACTAACCTTTTCTTTTTTTTTCTTTCCTGGAATCCTCTGTGATGGGATCGTCGCACGCATCCACGGAGAATATCCCTGTAATTTAAACAAAACATTATGCCCACACACCTGAAGCCACACCACGTGCACTTTACCTTCAGTTTAACTAGTTCACATACTTCTTCAAATTACAACACTGTACTTTTATTTTGTTTTCACAATATGTATTTATCCATCATTTTGATTTAAGTGGATTAATTAGTTGTTATTTTTATTTTTTTATCTTATTTTAGTGTGCTGTGTGTTTTCATCATTGTATGCAATTAGCTCTCTGCATTTAACCCATCACACATGAGATACATCCAGGTGGAGCAGTGGGCGGTTATATAAGCCCCTGGGGAGCAATTAGGGATTAGGTGTCTTGCTCAAGGACACCACGACATATGGGCATGACAGGGAGTTGAACCTGTCACTTTCTGGTCCCAAGTCGACTTGCCCTACCTCTACACCACAGCGACCCTTATTATTATTTTACGTTCTTAAAGTAGAAAACCTTAGTACTGTATTATATAGCAATGTATAAACTTTAGAGCATGACTGAATTTAGGTCTTCTTTCATTCCGCACATTCAACAACTCCCTTCATTGCTTAGCTCCGTTTAACACGCTGGCTTGCTTTGTATTTTCTTAGCGATTCCCAAAGGAAGGTGTACAAGGACGTCTCTTCTTAACCGAAAAAAAAACTGATTCTGGTAAAAAAAAAAAAAAAAAGTTTTTATCCTAATTTGCATGTCCTGTGACTCATATGGTGAAGCGACATATTTATGGATTTTTTCCCCATATTTTCAGACCAATTTTTGGCTGAGATATGACCGTTTCCATTCATTCTGACTGAAAAAAAAATGGAGCAGTACCACTTTAGGCCACTAGGGGCGCTAAAGGGCCCTCTAGGCTTTTGACGACTACCAGTTTTTTTTGCTCTAAAATATCCGTACACAGGTACTGTGTACGGATATTTTAGAGCAAAAAAAAAAGTCCTGCTGGATGGACAGCGTGTGCGCGCAAATCATGCGGCAATTTAAAGATAAAATTAAAGCGTTTAACTCCATTCCTGCCATCATCCTGGGAGACTTGACCAAGCTTCAAAGCAGCTCTGCACCGCCTTTGGGAGGAGTGGTGACCGAGAGCACAGCTGGGGGCTACAGGACGGATACGCCACGCGATGTTCCAGCAGGTCCTCGGATGGATGGATAAAGCGTGGACCTCAGTCAGTAAAGAATCCATCCGTCGGGGTTCAGGAAGGCCAGGATGTTTGCTAGACATGGATGAGGAAGAGGAGGCAGCTGCATCATCTACCTGTTACCTCAGGAGTTGGCAGAACTCTTCACCAGCGACACAGAGGACGAAGAATTCAACGGGTTTGAATAAAAATAAATAAATAAATACTGTAGGTGTTTCTTTCATCATTATGGGCGGGTGAGCATGTAGTAATTTTAAAGCCGCTTTATTTCGTCGGCTTCATTTTGCCATGTTTTAACCGTCAAAGTGCATTTCTTAAGAAAAGTTCAGCTCAGACACATCTTTACTATAACGTCAGAGAACAAATGTATTTTTTAAGGTGTTTATCTTGTTAAATTTTAAAGAGATGCAGGTTTTCACTCGCTGCGCATGCACGTTTTGCAGATCCGACGTAGCAAAACTATTTAAATCCAGCTGATTTGAACATTACGTGCATTTAATAAGGAAAAGTTCAGCTCAGGTACACCTTTACTATAATGTCAGCAAACAAATATATTTTTTAAGGTGTTTATCATGTTAAATTTTAAAGAAATGCAGCGTTTCCGCACGCTGCGCGTGCACGTTTTGCATAACCGAGTGGCGAAACTATTTTTTTAAATTCAGCTGATTTGACCATTAGAATAGAATAGAATATATCTTTATTGGCATCGTCATTGCACCGAAGCAAAAAACATTGCAATTGACGCACACACCGTCCTTGAGAGGGGACATGTGCACACAGCCGCAGCAGAAATTAATCCGCGCCGCAAACAATCAGATATGGAGAAAAAAAAGGAAGGTTACAATAGGGTAAACAGTGGTATTCAAAAAAGATTCTATCACATTTTGTCTCACAGGACACTCTATGATACAGTCAAAAAACTCTACCAGCAAGCCAACAGTTATGACAAATCACATTTATGCATTTTGAGGTGGAGGCAGTGAGATATCTGTCCATGAGCCATTCCAGATAGCAACAGTTCTGAGATGTGACCAGCCGGCCTCCGATAACGCTCACAGAAAAGTTCTCCGGGGGGGGTAGCGATAGATAGCAGCTGGTGTCCTCAGTAAACACGTCTCAGGAGAAATTTGATATCCAGCCTTCCAAGGCTGTTTGTTTAGGGGGAGTCAGATAAGGGTGACAAATATTTTCACTTCAGGCACGCAGTGTAATTTCTTGCAGCCTTGAGTCCTGCTTGGGCAACTCTGATCCAAATACTGTATGATCCAATATGATCCAAAATGATCCAATTCGGGATTTTTCCACTGATCCAAGCTATGGCCCTCAGATGTTGACCAGTACAGCGTCCAGTGTCCCAACCCGTGGGTGATCAGTTCACCTTTCGGATAAGCTCGTAAACCGCTGATTTGTCGAGGTCATGGCGCAGATCAGACTACGGGTGCTTCAGCATTAAGTCCTACTGAGTCTCCCTCATTTGCCGATAAGCCAATGCTCCACAAACGGCAAAAAGCAAAGCGCTGCCATCATAGATCCAAATTAATCCAGATTGTTCAAGTCCCCACAGAGCATAGGGAGCGAGACGCTCACCATTCCATTGGCTCCAGGAATCCATGGCGTATCTTCCCGGTCAGTCTGCGAGGATGGGCCGGCTCCCCCGTGCCTTGCCTTTTGTTGAAATCTTGTCAGTAGAATTGATTTGCCCATACAACCCAATTCATCTTAATCTGCGTTCGAGGTGCTTTCTGAGGAGCTGCAGACAAGACAAGAAGCCGCGCCGGAGGGGGGGGGGGAGCGAGAGAAGAAGCGACTGTCTCCACCAGTTGCCAGAAGAACTGCATATATTAAGGAAAAGTTCAGCTCAGACACATCTTTGCTATAATTTTCAGCAAACAAATAATTGTTTTTAATGTTAGTCTTGTTAAAGTCCCTCCGTGCACGCTCCTGTGGCCATTTCACAGCCAATCCATTTTTGGCAAAACACCGGCCCACATTTACGGGTTGTCAGCTGTGACGCGTAACATACGCAACGCGTCAGTGGTGATGCATATTGGACATAATTGGACTGATGCGATGTGTACGGCGGTGTGACGTGTACGGCGGAAAATACGGTGCATATCTCTCTCTCTCTCTCTCTCTCTCTATATATATATATATATATATATATATATATACAAAAGGGAGCTAAAATCAACATTGTTAGCTCAAAATCTTCCAATGCAGATACAGTATTTAGTTTCCTTTTTTAACAATCAAAACCAAAAATTTTCAACATAAACTAGACATTTTGAGCTGAGCTCAGACTGGCTCTCAGCAAACTTTGTTCCTAAATGTTCAATTATTCTACTTTTGGCTCAACTTTGTTTTTTTTTGTTTGTTTTTTTGCTTTCTTCTAACAATGCATTCACTGACAACTAGAAAACTGGAATTGTGTTTAGCTCTGGGGTTTCTAGTGGAGACACAAAACTGAAAGTTATGCACCATAACTCATGTTCCCTGAAGGAAGGGAACGAGGTGCAACATAATGCTATGGGAATTGTGCCCCCGCGTGATTTACCTGAAGTAATACACTCACGCCTTTACGGCAGGGGCATCAGCGTCACGTCAGAGTCCCCTCCCTCTGGGTATTTAAGATGCGGACGCCCATCCTACTTCCTCTAAAATGCACTTCACCGAGCTTTCAGCATTGAAAGGGCCAGGTATGTTGCACCTCGTTCCCTTCCTTCAGGGAACATGAGTTATGGTGCATAACTTTCAGTTCCCTTATCAGTCATGTCACTCGGTGCAACATAATTGCTATGGGAACGTAATTCAATCACGCCCTTGAAATGCTCAGTAAAATGCATGTGAGAACATCTGCCTTAATACGGCAGGCATTTCCCAGCCGCTCTCTACAAGGTATGTAGAGAGCACAGCCTGAGAAGAAAAATGCCACATGTAGTAACATCAGCCTGATGTTACCATTGGACACATAGATGAAACACCGGCTAGAGACAGCATAAGCGTGCTCCGCTAGTGTGATTACTCATCATCTCCTTTTTCCCTGGGAATCTTGAGAAGCAGGAGGAAAAGAGCAAGGGACCCATTACGCCACTGGCAATCAGATGGCAATGTGGAGGTAGAGAACCCAGATCAAGCACAGGGTAACCTTCCAGGTCCCCAGGGGAAATTTTTCATATACATAAGGGGCACGCACAAGTCCCTCATCTGTTTCCTGAACAGACAACTTACTAGGACTGTCAAAGAGGCCCATCCTGATGTTGGAGAACTGTCAGAGGAGAGGGGAACCCTTCCACTGAACATCTCCCAAGTAAACATAAACACAAGGGACTCCCTTGTGTATGCTGTTGCTGTTGTTGGAAAAAAAGACGATCAAGCCTTAGGCCCTCAGCCAGTTCCCTTCAGTGGCCAGGCTGAAAGCTGCCACAGCTCCGGACGTGGGTGTAGAAGCTGCCCACGTGCCTGAGTCAGCAGGTCTCTGTAAGAAGGCAACTGCCATGGTATCCCTGACAACATTGAGATTAGTTCCGGGAACCACGGTTTCTGTGGCCATATTGTGAGCTGACTCTGCATGGGAACTAGTCCACCGAGGCTCTCCCAAACCGTGACCAGACCTGATCCACGACTCGTGGGATCAGTCTTCATTCCGATTCCAAAAGAGGCCCTCTTGATAGGGCATCCGCTCCGTAATTCAGTTCACCCGGAACATGAGTCGCCCTGAGCGACAATAATCTTGGAGCGTAACATGTGAGCATCCTCTGTGTCAGGCTGAGGAGGGCTTGGGATCTTGTCCCCCCTTCTCAGTTAATGAAGGACACCGTGGTTTTGTTATCTGATTTCACCAGGACGTGCTGTCCCTCAATCAGATCCTTACCAAAGAAGTATTTTACTGACAGGAATACGGCCAACAATTCCAGGAAGTTGATGTACAAATTTGCTTCCTGCTTATTCCAGAGGCCTCGGACATTCTGATTTCTGCAGACTGCCTCCCATCCTGTTTTCGAGGCATCCGTCGTGATGACCACACGGGATGTGATGGGGTCAGGTCACTCTTTTGTAGGTTTACGACAAAACCGAGAGACTCCAGGTGAGAGATCACCCTGCAGGAGTGTGACTGGGCTTGTATTCTGCTTCCGGCCAGAGCCAGGAGGTCATCCAGGTAGTTCATAATCCTGACTCCTTGATTCCTAAGAGGGGTTTGGGCTGCGTCCAGACGTTTAGTAAATGTACGAGGAGCAGTCTTCAAACCGAATGGAAAGGCTTTGCATTCATAAGCCTTCCCTTTGAAGGCAAACCAGAGGAATTTCCTGTGCCTCCTCCACACGCCCACATGGAAACAGGCGTCTTTTAAATCCACCGTACATGCGTAGTCTCCAGATCTCATGGACTGGAGGACCTGTCGCATTGTGAACATCTTGAACTTGAAAGTTCTTATTGTCTTGTTCAGAGTCCTGAGATCCAGGACCGGCCTTAGGAATTGATCTCTTCTGGGCACCAGGAAGAGCTTGCTGCAATGACCAGAGCGTAGTTTGTGTTTTGGAACAATACTTATTACTCCTCTCTGTAGCATCGTTGACACTTCCTCCCTCAGCACGTGTTCGCGTGTTGGGTTAATGTCCGATCACAGCACCTCCACGAAGGGGGTCCTTTGATGAACTGTAGCTTGAGCCCCTGACGCACCGTCGTCATGACCCATTCGTTTGGCAGACACGCCCTCCAGGCCTGTGCGTGCGCCATGAGCCTGGAAGGGATGTCTAGCTGCTGCTTGTCATGTTTGAGTGCGGGAAGGATGGCCTTTGACCCCTCTCACGTACTCTGTAGCAGGCTGGTCTGCCCAACAGAAGACATCGCGAGATCTGACTGTCTCAGGCAGAACTCGTGTGTCCTACTGCGGTTCATAGTCTGACCTAGTAGTTTGTGTTTCACAAGAGTCGGTCTCGAGCCAAGAACCAGGGCAGTCTGTGCTTTGGTACTTTCATTCTTGTATATGCATGAAAACAGTGTTTGTTTTTTATTACACATACAGTAGACAAGTTATGTTTAGTGCGCACACACATACCACCAGCTCCTTGTAGCATTTTACAAGTGAAGTCTGGGCTCAAAAGGTCAGGTTCCCGTACCGCGTGGGTGGGCAAACCTGCAGCCTGCAGCCCTGTTCCCATTTTGGGACCAGGATGCATTCAGTAGTCTGAGACTTTATTGTCGTGTGTGGATGGTAATTTCTCTTTATTACACAAGGGTCTGAGTGTTCTTGTGTGTTTAAACGTTCCGAACCAGCTAGTCTGTGCTCCTCTAACACAGGTACTGGTGGTAAAAGTTCGGCATTTTTTTCTCCCTCTGTGAGTGAGAGCGCCTGTAATGGTGCAGGGGCATCTCAGACTTTCCTTTTCTTTTTGTTGGTGGCCCCTTGCAGCTCCTGTAGCTTTTCTGCCTGGTGGACCTGCAGCACCGAGGCCACTTGTCCTTGTCCACCCCACCAGGGTCCTTCGGGCCCTGACATGGTTAACGTCAGAGAGTCATCCATAGCCTCATGGGTGGATAAGCTCTCAGCGTCACAATGTCCTCATCGTGGGCATAGAAAAACTACCAGGTAGCGCAGCTGAACAGGTAGCTGAAATTCCTCCTCCTGGATTGTGTTGGACAAAGAGTCTCCTTGTTAGCTGGGACTAAACGTGGAGGCACTTGTGAGCCCGCTAGCGGTGCTAAGACGGGCCCTCAAGCAGCGTAGCATCAGTAAAAACCACTTAGTTATGCGATGAATTTTACCGTCGATTCGACAGCACAGGATACCGAAACAGTCAAAATATGAGAAGGCTAACTAGCAAGCTAGAGCAAGCATTTTCACATACCTCACGATGGAGTCCTTCGTTGTCCGCTCGTAGCCGCGCTAATCGTGTTAGTAGCGCTGATCGTCCGCCCCATGTTGTCATGGGTGCTCCTGGTTAGCCATGCTAACCGTGGGAGTTAGCCAGTTAGCAGCGGGGTTACTCGATTTCCACTCTCTTTTCTCCGGGGTCATCCGCGAGAAAAACTTTGAGTATCTTCGCGTGTAGCGTCCCTGAGCAGACCGGACAGGCCTTGTGGGTGTCCGCTGCTGCAAAGGGGGTATCCGGATCCACTGAAGCAGGTTCGGGAGCCGGAGCTCACAGCCTTCCAGAGTTCCTCGTCTGAGGACGTCCTCTCGCTGAGCTGCTCGCGGCTGCTGGCCTGTTAGCTTTGTAAGCTTAGCAGGTAGCATGCCTTGCAGTTAGCGTTTGCTAACTGAGCAACAGAAAGGTAGAAGAGAAAAGGCACGGGAGCTGGGGCTCGCTGACCTGCTGGTCTTCTTTGAGTTTTGGGTTTTCGCATTGCCTTCTCAGGAGCCATGGCTGAGAAGAGTTAAGCTCGTTAGCAGTGCTAACGTTGTCCGGAGATGTCTCCCTCCTCGCGTCGCTTTCGCCGGCTAGCCCGCTAGTCGTTAGCAGGGTAGCGGTGTCGCGCAGTCGGCGCCGTCGAGCGAAGCAGTCTGTGGAGAGAGGAGAAGAAAACTTCGGGGTGAAGGAAAAATGTGCCGGACCAGCTTTTGCCAGCCCGGCAGTCCGCAGGAAATTATTCTCTGTACGCTCTGTGTAGGGAGCAAGCTCACCTCTGGTCGAGCGATGAACTACAGAGAAGATCCGAGAAGAGTGTTCAGGTTTAAGCGAGGTGAAGGGCAAATAGAGGAAGTAGGATGGGCGTCCGTGTCTTAAATACCCAGAGGGAGGGGACTCTGGCATGACGCTGACGCCCCTGCCGTAAAGGCGTGAGTGTATTACTTCAGGTAAATCGCGCGGGGGTGCAATTCCCATAGCATTATGTTGCACCGAGTGACATGACTGATAAGGGAACTATTCTCAAAAGACAGAGTCCTTGTAGATAAGTTCTTTCAGGATGTACACAATTGGAAAATGATTTGTATAACGTAAAAACCTAAATGAATTTGATAAATCACTGATCATTTGAAAATATCTTTAAAAGCTGTAGAAATAAATATTTTATTCTGTTTAGATACATTTACTGCACATTTCAACTGTTTCTCATAATTCTTTATTTTGAGAACATTTTTTATAACCTTTTTAAGCTTATAGTTGATCAGAAATTTATAGTTAGCACATATGACAATGTTTTGTCTCATAATTTTGGTATAGCTGGATCAGAAAACCCAGAGGCGGACGAAGAGTTCACTCGCACCGCTCAGGCCAGCTGGGTTCAGCGAATGTTCACTTCTGTCTTCGGCGAATCCTCTTTGTTCAACACAAGAGAGGGTCGAGCTGGGAAGGTGCATCATACAAAAATCCACACATCTTTCAAAACCGTGTCAGTCTCCATCTTTCTAAAAACCTTCTTCTCGTTTTATCAGGTGCATAACTTCATGCTGGGCCTGAACCTGAACACCAGCATGCCTTTATCCCCGCTCACTGAAACAAACTACTCTGCTCCCAACCCTGAAGAGGAAGTGGATGCCGTAACGGGTAAGAAGGATGACATAGATTTAGAAGCACACAAGGAAATAAAAGCTTGGACGGAATGTGAATATTTTACATAGAGTGGTCATGATTCATGCAATGACAGGTTTTCAGGTAATTTGCTTGTGCAACACATGCACATAAGTTACATTTAGCCTCATCTAACCATAGCACTTTTTCTAGGTTAATTCAAGAGTACTTAGTCTGAGTCACGTGTTGCAGATTATTATTATTTTTTTTTTATTATTTCAGTAAATACGGTTCTAGTCAGCTTTTGGTATCAGCACAGGTTGGTCATATACAATAAAACCAACTTATTCATTTGACATGTTTGCACAACATTCTTCTTCAGCGTTCATCACATATAGTTTGTGCCTCAGGTCAAAACAGCTCCGGTTTAACACTTTTGCACATCTGTACCCTTTAATTTGTCATTTGTTAGTGTTCAGGTTGGTGCGTTTGTGGTTGAAGGAACAAGTCATAAAACTCATTCATGAGTCACTTGACTAAAACTGAACTGTCTGTGTTTATATATACTGTATATTTATCATTCTCAACAGGAACATTTCCAGATAATATGAAAGTAGCTAAGGTTGTTCCTCTTTAAAAAAAATGGTGATAAATGCGTGTTCATTAATTATAGACCAATATCCTTGTTACCACAGTTCTCAAAAATTCTAGAAAAACTATTTGTGAACAGACTAGATGATGATGATGATGATGATGATGATGATAAATTTTATTTCAGACAGACATTTCACCACAAAACATAATACTGAAGACTTTCATGTTTCCAAGTATAGATACAATCTTAATATCAAAGAAACATACCCAATTTTTATACATTTTTTTTTCTTTTCCTTTCCTCTAATGGTGACTGTGAATCTGAAATCAATTTATCAATCAAATCAATTCATTGATAAACAAAATATTCTAAGTAGCAGTCAGTATGGGTTTAGAGCAAAAAACTCTACATCAATGGCTCTCATGGAATTAATGGAACAAATAACTACAGCTGTCGATCAAAAACATTGTGTCAGTATTTTTGTGGATTTAAAAAAGCATTCAATACTATCCACCTTATTCCTGAGGGTGTCACTGTAGAATCGATAATGTGTCGTACTTCCGTTTGACCCCGGAAGTAGAATTTTTGCATTGGCTCCTCGTTGTTTGCTTGCTAATCTGCGCGCATCGTAGAAGTTCTGTTAAAGTTCTGTTTTCTGTTATTTTGAGCTAATATTGTCACGAAGATGTCTTGTGGAGCTCTGGTACCTGTTGCACTGTTCGTGGCTGTATGAATAATCAGACGAAGCTGAATTTGTGGCTGCAACTAGTGTGTGTTGAACAGGCTCCGATAAGAAAAACCCGCATCCTTCTTTGTGGCTGGGCTACGAGAAACCACCTGAAAAAAGTCACAGTATCCTCCAGAGGATCGAGAACACCAGGTATGATTTAAGAGACAGCTTTTAGTGTTATGATTTTATGTAGTCAGTGATTAAATGATACTAATATTTTCGTTCATAACTGGCAAATAAACACACGCACCTATATATGTATGCTGTGTGTGCGTTTATTTATACATATCTATCTATATATATATAATATAGGTGTGTGTTTATATATATATATATATATATATATATATATATATATATATATATATATATATATATATATATATATATATATATATATACTGTATATAATATAGGTGTGTGTGTGTGTTCATAAATGAACCCTAATGTTTGTATAATGTACTTTTACTTTCAGATGGGCTTGATGAGAGTGTGGAGCTGCTCAACACCACCAGTCACATGCAGCATGACTGTTGGAATGTGGATTGACATAATGTCAGAACAAACCAACAACCTTATTCTATGGTTGCCCCGTGAAACAATTAAAGCAACATGTTTTGCAGAAAGCTAAAAACTTGGACTCCAGAAGTGAATCATACATGCAAATAACACTGTGAAATATTTATTGGCTGTTTCTCCCTCTGGAATAATCATGTTTATTTCAGATGCTTATGGTGGTAAATGCAGTGACAGGTATATAACACAGAACTCTGGGTTTCTGGACTATCTGCGCGCTGGAGATGAGGTTGACAGGCTTTGCCCCTGTCATGTGTTTCATATTGTTTTTCACTCTCCCTCTGTTGGCTCCTTCTCATCCCTGCGCCTCCTCCCCTGTCAGATATCCCACAGGTGTTCAGTGTTTAGTTAATTACTTTGGTCTGTATTTAAGTGTGGATTCAGGTCTTTGCATTTGTCGGGTCATAGTCATTTTCTCCCTATGTCTGGTGGAGCCAAACACTTCCTCATCGTTTTGTAAGTAGTTGCTGCCCTGTCAGCCTTTTGTTTACATTATTAAAGTGTTTATTATTTTTACATCCTCCGTCTCCGAGTCCTGTCCTGCCTGCACTCTGGGTTTGCTTGCTCACCGGAACCAAAGCGTGATATTATGACCCGACCTAACCGACGCAAGCCCAGCAGGCGGAACAACGGACCCGCTCGGCGGCTGCCGGACGCGGCCCCAGGTCAGGACGTGCCGACAGCCATCCGCATGTTCGGATTCCGAACAGAAAACGTCAGGAGGGATCTCAGCCCTGAAACGGAGTTCCTCTCATCCCCGCTTCTTGTTGAGGAGGAAGAACAGAGGAGGCTCGGATGCGGCCGCGCAGCTTTTCGGCCGTCTCCCTCCCCCGCCCCAACACTCGGTTCGATGTGGTCCGACTCGGACGAGGACTCGGACGAGGACATGGGATCAGATGGGTTCTGGGCGGATCCGGCACCTGCTCTCAGTCCACGTCACCACGGGACTGAACGAGTGGACATTTCCGGGTTCCAGTCCCGCCCACCGTCAACCTCTCCTCAGCTGTCAGAAAAGCCGGGGAAGTCTTCAAAGGGGAGGGCGCGTGTCAACCCATGCGCTCCTGTTGCTGGGTGCGTGGACGTCACGCGCTCCTGCACACCTGCCGTGAGGGGACAGGACGTCCGCGGCTCCAGTGGCTCCAGTGATCTGTGGGACAGATTCGTTGCAGCAGAGGAAATAATTTCCTCATACTCGGGAGCTGACAACGAGGACTCGCCGGAGGCGTGGCAGCTGTTCGAGCGGGCGTGGAGGGAGCGCTGTGTGATACGTTCACTGCTGCTCGCTCGCATACAGCCAGGTCCACCTCCCAACACACCACCTGCTGATCACAGTTTCCCATCTACATCAAATTCTCCTCTGAGCCCTCCAGAAACTGAACGTCTGAGCATCTCGCCCACAGCAGCTGAACGTCTGAACATGTCAACTGTCAGTTCAGTGGCTACAACAGTTTCACCTGTTAGCTCAGTGACAGCAGCAGTTTCAGCTGATAGCTCAGTGACAGCAGCAGTTTCAGCTGATAGCTCAGTGACAGCAGCAGTTTCAGCTGTTAGCTCAGTGACAGCAGCAGTTTCACCTGTTAGCTCAGTGACAGCAGCAGTTTCACCTGTTAGCTCAGTGACAGCAGCAGTTTCAGCTGTTAGCTCAGTGACAGCAGCAGTTTCACCTGTTAGCTCAGTGACAGCAGCAGTTTCAGCTGTTAGCTCAGTGACAGCAGCAGTTTCAGCTGTTAGCTCAGTGACAGCAGCAGTTTCAGCTGTTAGCTCAGTGACAGCAGCAGTTTCAGCTGTTAGCTCAGTGACAGCAGCAGTTTCAGCTGTCAGTTCAGCAGCAGTTTCACCTGTTAGCTCAGTGACAGCAGCAGTTTCAGCTGTTAGTTCAGCATCAGTCTCACCTGTTAGCTCAGTGACAGCAGCAGTTTCAGCTGTCAGTTCAGCATCAGCTGCACTAGGTCCGGCTCTGGCCCCAGCAGCTCCAAGGCTGGTCACAGTTTCAGCACCTAGGCTGGTGCCTGCTCCCAGACTGGCCCCTCCGGTACCAGCGCCCAGACTGGCTCCTCCGGTACCAGCGCCCAGACTGGCTCCTCCGGTACCAGCGCCCAGACTGGCTCCTCCTGTGCCGGCTCCCAGGCGGGTTCCAGCTCCTTCTACGTTGGGTCCTGCACCAGCCGTCGACCAACCGGGCCCATCAGAAGCAGTGTCTTTTTCTTTCTCCACAGACTCTGTTCTCGAGGTGGTCCTGGGTCCTGAGGTCCTCCCTGCTCCATCTGGAGGCCTCACTCCATGGGGGGTCCTCGTCTCTTCAGAGGTCTCCGCTCCTCTGGAGGTCTTCACCAAAGAGGTCCTCACTCCTTCAGAGGTCTCCGCTCCTCTGGAGGTCTTCACCAAAGAGGTCCTCACTCCTTCAGAGGTCTCCACTCCTCTGGAGGTCTTCACCAAAGAGGTCCTCACTCCTTCAGAGGTCTCCACTCCTCTGGAGGTCTTCACCAAAGAGGTCCTCACTCCTTCAGAGGTCTCCACTCCTCTGGAGGTCTTCACCAAAGAGGTCCTCATTCCCTCAGAGGTCTCCACTCCTCTGGAGGTCTTCACCAAAGAGGTCCTCGTTCCAGCTGGGGTCCTCGTTCCGGCTGAGGTCCTCGTTCCAGCTCCAAGACTGGTTCCAGCACCAAGATTGGTTCCTGTACCGGCACCAAGACTGGCCCTTCCGGTGCCAGCAACAAAGCTGGCTCCTACACCAGCACCAAGGCTGGGTCTTGCACCAGTTCCTGACCCATCCGGTCCATCGGAAGCAGTGTCTCTCTCTCTCTTTGTTTCCACAGACACTGGTCCAGAGGTGGTCCTGGGTGCTGAGGTCCTCACTCATCCTCCTGGGGTCCTCACTTCTTCGGAGGTCCCCACCGAGGTGGTCCTCGCTCCTCCATCAGTGGCTCTCATCCAACCGGAGGTCCTCGTCTCGTCGGGGGTCTACGTCTCAGAGGGTCCCAACGACGTCTCAGAGGGTCCCAACGACGTCTCAGAGGGTCCCAACGACGTCTCAGAGGGTCCCAACGACGTCTCAGAGGGTCCCAACGACGTCTCAGAGGGTCCCAACGACGTCTCAGAGGGTCCCAACGACGTCTCAGAGGGTCCCAACGACGTCTCAGAGGGTCCCAACGACGTCTCAGAGGGTCCCAACGACGTCTCAGAGGGTCCCAACGACGTCTCAGAGGGTCCCAACGACGTCTCAGAGGGTCCCAACGACGTCTCAGAGGGTCCCAACGACGTCTCCTCGCCTCACGACGTCTCCTCGCCTCACGACGTCTCCTCGCCTCACGACGTCTCCTCGCCTCACGACGTCTCCTCGCCCAACGACGTCTCATCGCCCGTCTGGTCACCTGACGATGTCGCATCGAAGGTCTTCGTTCCACCGGGGGTCTTCGTCTCAGAGGTCCTCGTCTCACCGAAGGTCTTCGTTCCACCGGGGGTCTTCGTCTCAGAGGTCCTCGTCTCACCGAAGGTCTTCGTTCCACCGGGGGTCTTCGTCTCAGAGGTCCTCGTCTCACCGAAGGTCTTGGTTCCACCGGGGGTCTTCGTCTCAGAGGTCCTCGTCTCACCGAAGGTCCTGGTTCCACCGGGGGTCTTCGTCTCAGAGGTCCTCGTCTCACCGGTGGTTCCCACTCCTCTGGGGGTCTTCACTCAAGAGGTCCTCGTACCACCGGAGGTCCTCGCTCTGCTGGAAGTCCTCGTTTCGTCGGGGGGCTGCACTGCGGGGGTCCTCGTGTCTACAGTGGCTCCTCGGCCCTCCGCATCTCCTGGAGGCCTCCCTGTGCCTGGGGTTTCCTCTTATGGTGATGGGCGACCTCCTGGACGTCCTCCGGATCTGCCTGATGGTGATGGGCGACCTCCTGGACGTCCTCCGGATCTGGCTGGTGGTGTTGGCCCGCCGTCCTGCCTGTTGCCTCCCTCCGCCCGCCCTTGCTGTGTGGGGGGCCTGTCTTGTGGGTGTCGGGTGCCACCCTTGAGGGGGGGGTTATGACAGGCTTTGCCCCTGTCATGTGTTTCATATTGTTTCTCACTCTCCCTCTGTTGGCTCCTTCTCATCCCTGCGCCTCCTCCCCTGTCAGATATCCCACAGGTGTTCAGTGTTTAGTTAATTACTTTGGTCTGTATTTAAGTGTGGATTCAGGTCTTTGCATTTGTCGGGTCATAGTCATTTTCTCCCTATGTCTGGTGGAGCCAAACACTTCCTCATCGTTTTGTAAGTAGTTGCTGCCCTGTCAGCCTTTTGTTTACATTATTAAAGTGTTTATTATTTTTACATCCTCCGTCTCCGAGTCCTGTCCTGCCTGCACTCTGGGTTTGCTTGCTCACCGGAACCAAAGCGTGATAGAGGTGATGGGTGATCGTGGTTTCACAGTGAGGGACCTGCTGCAAGAGCGTGGTGTCAATTTAATCATTCCAGCATTCACACGCAAAGGATGCCAGCTTATTTCAAGTGAGAAGTGAGAAGACATTAAATGTAAACATTTTTCTCAAACATGTACAGTACTGGTGTACTTGCTGTAAACGTAACACNGTAAAACCAAAATACACAACTAGTTTGAAGGGTCGATCCACCTCAATCCAGGGAATTGGATTGTGGAATGGTTTGAAGAATGAAGTTAAAAATGCCAAGTCAATGTTTACATTTAAGAAAATGATCAAAACTTAATTATTATAAAAGTATATATGACGTAGCGTAAAGTGTATTGTATTAGAGTTAGAAAATTAGAAAGAGTTATTCGTTTTGTTCTGTTACTGAAGATTATTTTTGATTGAACTAATTATTTGAAAAAAAAAAGGGGGCAGATATACATTAATAAGATTTTTTCTTCCTTCTGCTACCTTTCATTTTTTTATATTTTGTATGTTATCGTTTATGGGATTTTTTTGTATTGTATTTTAAAAATGAACAAATTGTATTTTTTTAAAATTACACACACACACATACACACACACACACACACACACACACATATATATATATATATATATATATATATATATATAATATATATATATATATATATATATATATATATATATATATATGTATACAGGTGGTCCCCGATTTACGAGCGCTCTTACATACGAGGTTCCGGATTTACGAGCTGGCGAACGAGCAGTAAATTTGTAAAGACCATACAGGTGGTCCCCGACTTATGAGCGAGTTCCATTACTACGAGTATGGAGCCAAGATGGTCAAGTCAAGTCAAGTCAATTTTATTTCTATAGCACAGCTTAAAACAGATAAACTGTTATCAAGGTGCTTCACACACACAGCATAAAAGTTTAAAAATGTACAGAAACAGTAACACACACCAATAGTAACAATTATGATATTAACAGTAGTAAAAGTACATAAAAATGTATAAGAACAAATTAAAATGAAAAAAACACAGTAAAAAATAAATAAATAAATAATATAAAATAAATATATATATACACTACGACAGCTCACACAGTATGAAACACCAGAGAGAACAAGGGTGTAGTGGCTAAGGCTTTTGACTTGGGACCCGAAGGACGCGGGTTCGCGCCCCGGCCACTACACACCTTGGGGTGTCTATGAGTGCACATCTAATTCTCCAGCTCCCCGAGCGCTGACTACGGCTGCTCGCTGCACCACCTGGTGGTGGTTGGGTTAAAGGCAGAAGACCAATTTCGTCTGTCAAGTATGGGAAACATACACAGATGACAAATGTGACAAATTATTATTATTATTATCTCATAAGACGAAAATCTCGTATGTCGGAACACGAAACACGTGTTCTCGTAAGTCCGGATTTTTGGTCGTAAGTCGGAAAATTTATGCTAGCGCTACTACGAAGACTCGTTTTTCATCACAAATGTTCATACTAGTTCATGAACATGCTCAGAAACTTGTTTCCAAACGGTTAGCTAACACACTTTCATGTAAAAACACATAAAAGTGCTGTATTTTTTGTATGTTCTTTACAAATTTACTGCTCGTTCGCCAGCTCGTAAGTTCAGAACCTCGTATCTAAGAGCGCTCGTAAGTCGGGGACTACCTGTACAAAAAATGAACATTTTTTTATATTTTTTATTTACCTTTTATTTATACAGGTTCATTGAGTTACAAGAACCCACTTTCAAGAGAGATCTGTTTTTAGGAGCAGATGGTGCGGGTTTAAGGCCTTGCTCAGGGGCCCAGAGTGCGGCAAATGAGGGTGGAATGCGGGTGTTTCACCTTTTCCACCCACATTTTGATATTGATGATACCAGGGAGTTGGACATACAACTTTCCAATCACAGGCCCATCTTCTCTAACCTCTGCACCACCAATCCCCAAATTACCCTCCCCATGTTAATTACTGGTAGTTATACCATATCATACCACTTCATTTATGAAGCACTTAAAAGGCCAACCAAAGTACTGTACAGCAAAAACAAAACAAGCAGAGGACACAGGATAAAATACATAGATCTTAATAGGTAAAGATAAGAACTAAATGGCTAACATTATAGAATACAGATGTTAAAATCAACTCAGAGTGTCAAAAGCCAGGGAATAAAAGTGAGTTTTTTAAGTGAGTGCCTGGAACCAATAAAAGCTTCTGGTCTGCTGACCTCAGAGAATGCTGTGGGACATATGGCTGCAGCAGATCAGTGAGATAAGAGTGGGCAGAACTGTTCAGAGTTTAAAAAACACGCAGAAGGATTTTAAAATGAATTTGAAAGTGAACGGTGCTGGGAGGCCAGAACTGGAGTAATGTGCACTCTTTTACCTGCACCAGTTAAAAATCGGACTGCAGCATTTTTGAACTAGTAGTAAACGTGCAACAGAGGTCTGACTGATTCCAAAATGTTTTGTATATAACTATGTCATAAAGGTATAACACAAGAATTAGGCTGGAAGGCTTCTTGTACTTGTGTAATAATGAACCATAAGCTTAATTTTGTGGGATTTATTTTCAGATCCGGATGAATTTGATCGTATTTATGAGCCTCTGGACGTGAAAAGTAAGAAGATTCATATTGTGGACAGTGGCCTGACCTACAACCTTCCCTACCCGCTCATCCTGCGGCCGCAGCGTGGTGTTGACCTCATCATCTCTTTTGATTTTTCTGCTCGACCAAGCGACTCCAGCCCTCCGTTCAAGGTTTGAAATGAACTAATGCCACAAACGGAGCATAAATTGAAAACAATGTTGTCTAATTTGTATAAATATATGTTGCAGGAGCTTTTGTTAGCAGAAAAGTGGGCCAGAATGAACAAGCTCCCATTCCCTAAGATTGATCCCAAAGTCTTTGACCGCGAGGGTCTGAAGGAATGCTACGTGTTCAAACCCAGGAAGGGTGAAAAGAACTGCCCGACCATCATCCACTTTGTCTTGGTCAACATTAACTTCAGGTCGTTCAAAGCACCTGGTGAGTACGTGCAAACAGTGGCGGTTCCTGAAATGTCCACCAGGGGGGCTATTTCTCCAAAATGAAAAAATTCCCAAGTTCAAATATGTTTTTTTTAATCAAATGCAGATTAATACAAGGTCAACAGAACAATTAAATGCTCAGGATGAGAAGAACCAATTTGACTCACTAAAACAACAAAGAACAAACAAAAATATATATAAATAAATAAATTATATATAAATTATAGAAAGGAAAATAAGTGAGATTAAAACATTTCTGCATTTCTACTTGCAAGAGGCTTTGTTTTCATTCTCCAGATCAATACAGTGTTAAGAAATAGTAAAACACCACAAGTGACATGTAGTACATAAAATTATTAACGTTTGATCATTTTTTATAAGCAAATTAAAATATATGTACCGTATTTTCCGGTGTATAGGTCGCACCTTTTTATGTTTTTTTCAAGGCCTGCGACCTATACACCGGTGCGACCTATATATGGCTTGTTATCACTTTCGGCGAAACAAATTTTTAAATCCAGCTCATTTCACAATTACGTTCATTTATTAAGGAAAAGTTCAGCTCAGACACATATTTGCTATAATTTTTATCAAACAAATAATTGTTTTTAAGTGTTAATCTTCTTAAAAGCCTTGCTGTGCGCTCCTGTGGCAGACATTTGCAGCAGAGCTAAACGTAGGTGCGACCTATACACCGGTGCAACCTATCTAGGGATTTTTCCAATCTATTGGTGATAATTGGACAATGCGACCTATACACCGGCACGACCTATACACCGGAAAATACGGTAGCCATCAGTG
This sequence comes from Garcialebias charrua, assembly GCA_038048925.1. Lineage (NCBI taxonomy): Eukaryota > Metazoa > Chordata > Actinopteri > Cyprinodontiformes > Rivulidae > Garcialebias > Garcialebias charrua. Next base: position 20,050 of record JBBPBX010055763.1, read on the forward strand.
TCCAATACTGTACAATAACCTGCGCTGGCAACCTAACTCCACAAACAATCAAAGAAAAAACAAACTCACCAGCAGCCAGTTTTAGAATACAGTAAACAGTCAGTTGAAGGCTTTTATCACAAACAGACACTTCTAAAATTTGAGAGGCATATCAGTCAGAAATGCAAATAGACATTAGATAAAGGGCTTTCAATGATTTAAAACTTACCTGAGCAAGCCTGCTTGAGTCACTGACCGCACGGCTTAATAAATTATTATTATTATTTTTAAATAAATAAACGGCCGGAAACAGGCGATCGGTAGTTAGAGCTCACGCTGGACGTGTGCAGGGCTGTGAAAACTGCGCCCAGCATCTTCCCATTGTTTTGTAACGTCATGGAATAACTGCGCATGCGCCATTTATAACGAGAGTCAACGAATAAGATCCATGCGCCCCAAAACAGGAAATACATCAGCAATCATAAAACGTTTTTTTGAAACAAATAATATAACTCGTCATTACTCATAAAATATTTATCCTACACAACTAAAAACATATATGCATATATTTCGAAATATTTTTATTTTATTATTTCATTTTTATTAATTTTTTAAAAGTCTTTAATGTACAATGGTCCAGAAGTTCCAGTGGGGCGGCACCCTAGCGCACCCTATTGGCCGGCCGCCCCTGCGTGCAAATGTGACCAACTTCACAGCGAGAGAGGAATAAAATAACAGCAAAGGCTCTGTGTAATATCATGATAATTTATTTTACTATCGTGGCACACGAGACATTTCTTAACCCACATTTGCAGCGTGAAATGTAACCACAATCAGTCAGTGGCAGACCACATTTTTATGTTTTTCCCAAAGTTACGCACACATCTGAGGGGCCCCAAAAAGAAAGCATCTGCCAAAATTAGGGAGGTTTTTAGTCAGAGGTTTGCGTCTGCTGCGCTCGTGAATCAGAGACGAAATGCAGTGTTTTGAGGATTTTATGACCCCATCAAGTAAAGTACGGTTTGTGAAGGAGCCAGGTGGCGTTAGGGGATCCTTCCGTCCTGTGGATGAGTTGTGTATATAAACAAACCATACAACAGGAGTTATACAAAGACACACTATCGCCACATCTCCGCTGGTCATCTCTTTACATCGTGTAGGTCATCTGCCCACATACTTCCTCAGTCTGTTTATAGAAGTTAGATAAGGGTTGTGCACGTAATGTCAATAGACATCTAAGGAAATCGAACCATATATGGACTTCTGGCTTCAGTATTTTGTAAACTATCTTTTGCCTGCATGAGGGATTTTGCACATCATAGTGCAATTAAAGCAGATTTGTTGCAGACGTTTAAAATAAAACGGGTCCCGCTTGAAAAAGTTGAAACTATTCAGTTGTTAAGGTCAATTATCAGCAGTTTAGGGAGGTCAACCCTCAGCAGGGCTCAGGAAGCAGAGAAACTGACACTTGCAGTCTGTCAGCAGCACTTCCTCTCATCGCTGTTTCTCATAAAACATCTGACTGTCATGACAAGTCGGGCCATCTCACAGCTCTGTGTGTGAGTTCCCCGAGTGGCGATAGAACAGCGGTCATTAACCCTTTCAGGGATGTGTTACGCCTAACTCCTGCTGCAACACACTGCGTGTAATTAGCACTTTTTTTGTTTCAGGCCAAATAAAATGCTCTTACAGTCCCTCTTGAGCAATTACACAAAACTAGATTCAGCTTAAGTGTCTGAAATCCTTTAGTTGTGGTGACCATCTTGAATTGGGTTGATTCCTAAAGCTACCGTATTTTCTGGACTATGCCGCCGTTTTTATTTTCATAGTTTAACGAGTCATGCGACATATAGTCCGAAGTGACTTATACAGCTAGTCCTCGAGTCACGTACAAGTTCCGTTCCTACACATCGTTCGTAACCGGATTTTGCCGTAAGTCGGGGACCACGAGCCGCCACTGATACACGTACAGTACATGTACGGTACTGTAAGTTACCAAGCACTTCGCCTATCCTAATACAGCTACATAATTATCAAAAAATACATACAGTACTGTACAGTACATTTAGAGACACACAGCACTGTAATTAAATAAAAAAAATACAATTTCTTACTGTGAGCTGGTCTCCGCCGCCCGTTGGGTCCGGGCTGCGTTAGCCTTTTAGCGCCCCGTTAGCTCGGTGTTGTCCCTCCAAAAGGGTGCGCAGCTGTTTATCCACGTTTTAGCATGTTAGCTCGGTGTTCATCCAACATCTGAGGCTACCAGGCAGACATCGAGGCGAGCTCCCGGCTGCAGTAGGCGTCTCCTGCTGGCGAGCATGTTAGCTCGTAGCTCCTCCAGTCACGCTAACCTGAAGCAAACCTTAAAATGGCGGACACTGCGGCATTTCCGGAAACTGCCGGAAACTGCGCAAATAGGCTTAAAAATTATAATAAAAAATAATAATAATGATACTTTATTTATAAAGCCATTTAAAACAACCACAGCTGCAACAAAGTGCTGTACACATAAAATTAAGAACATTTAAACACACACGAAAAAAAAATCTTTTTTTTTCTTCATATTTTTATTAATTATGATGCGTTCGTAAATCCGAATTGCCGTAAGTCGAGGGCGTCGTAACCCGGGGACCACCTGTATACGTGTTTTTTTTTAAATTCCTGTTCATGAGGCGTTTTTTGACTGATGTGACCTTTACTCCGGAGAGACGTATAGTGCGGAAAATACGGCAATTAGTTGTAAATGCATCCAATGATTACTTTCTAAGAGTTTCATTAAAGTTATTCAGTTATTTATGAGATAATTTCCTAACTCTACAAACAAACTTACACACACGGGGAAATTGTCAGTAACATCTTTATTGTTATAAAAATGGGCTCATGATGCTCACATGATTAAACAAAGCACACATAAATTGCATTTGACTTTTTGGATTATTGTTTGCAAGTCAGAAAAACACCTTG
>JBBPBX010055764.1:0-18297 GCA_038048925.1 Garcialebias charrua
CTCACACTTTTCTTCACACGTGTTTACTTTAATACAGATCGATTACCGAGAGAATATTGATGACACACAGCATCTTTGTATTTAGCTAATAAAAGTAGTTGATCACAAAGAGGATCACCAAAGTGAATTAATTCATTATAGCAAATGACACGAGGGGGGATGTCTGATGCACATTGAATGCACCACTCTCAGCACAGCAGTCATCTGAGGTTTAGCGTTAGAGAAGCTATTTTTTTAGTTAGCAAATAAGCGGTTAGTGAAGCTAACTTTTTGGTTAGCTGTGCCCACCACTGTGTAGAGCCAATTATTATTTTCTGAGAGTTTCATTGAAATCTATCCATAGAAATCTGCCTGGTGATTTATGAGATATTTTGTTCACATATAAACAGGGTTGTTTCAGATAACACAAATGCTTTAAGCGAAAACGATTCCCAAAGTTTGTGCTGAAGACAATGCTCAGCTACTACACCAGAATTGACCTCAGTATGTGTAAAACTGGCTGAGCAAAGAGACTTTTCTGTGTTTTCCAAGCTCAGTTGGCCGAGGCATGATGGGATTTCTGTTTATTATTTAAGTTGTCTTTTTTTTTATTGTTATAATGTAGCCAAATTAAAATACTGTATATCCTCGCCTCAAGAGTTTACTTTGTATATCTACAGTGTACACATTTGCATAGTTTGTGGACGTGCACATTGCCACTCACAGAGCTTGTTCCTTAGTTATGGTTTGGCCCTGAGCCATGAGCTCAGCGATCCGAGCCACAGCAGGATCGAAGGCCAGGCTGGCAGCAGCCACCACCTCACCATCTCTGCTCACGACAGAAACAGAAGAAATTTAACACGTGAAGCTTGAATGTATTCTCACACGCATCAAATGTCTGCTCACTTTATATAAAATGCCAGGAACGACCGTTCTTCCACTTTGCCTTTGAAAATGATTTCTGTGTATCCCTCCCCGTGGCCTGTGGAGGGAAATTAAACAGATCAGCTACAGGTTTTGTCAGTAAAATATAAACCAATATAATATAAACAAACTGATCATCATTATTTTATAAATTATTGTGTAAAGAAAATTTCAAATAAAAGATGCACACACAAAAAGTTAATGGACACATTTATTCTAGTGAAATAAACGTAAATATTAAATACCTGACCTGCATATCTGATGCTCTTCCCAGCAAAGGCAGACCAGAAGAAAGGTACAGACTTCACTGCTGTTGGTTTCTTCAGCATATTTAGAGCTGCTACTCTTCCTGTTGATAAAGACAATAAAGATGAGCGTGCTGTGAATGACTCTCAGTTACTACCAAAGCACGTTTTAGCTCAATATCTGTAAAAATCCCTGAATTACAGCCATTTTTCTGTCTTCCAAGGTCAGTTGGCTGTGGTGGCCATCTTGAATTGTATTGTCTTAAAAATGCAAACAATTGTTGAGGTACATTCAATCATCTCCAGAATGTTTCATTGTAATCAGTCTCAGCCACATCCAAACTGTAAATCTCACTTAGTTGTATATTGTTTTATTATTCATGTCCCCTTGCAGTGTGGCCATCTTGAATCAAGTTGATTCCAAAAGATTAATCCAATGTTGACTAGAAAAAAATGCATTTCCTGCAAAAATGCAGTGTGAATGCTTAGTGCAGAAGAACTGGCTGAAAAACAGCTAAAATTAGCAACAAAAAAAAAACATGCTGAAATGGAAGAACAAGCCATAATTAGCAGAAGAAAGCCAAAAGAACATTGCTGAAATTTATTGAAATATTCATCAATTAGTAGGAAAGTAGCTTAAAATCAGAAATTAGCACACAAAAATTACTGAAAAATAGTTGACAGGCAGAAAGACGATTAAAAGAAAGAAGCAGAAAGAGCTTGGGCTAAAAAGTGTGGAATTAGCTGAAAATGTTAAAATTAGCATAAAACAGCTAAATACTGTAGTAGCTGCAATAGCAGAAAGCTGAAACTAACATAATTAAACAGAAAGGAGCATAACAAGCTTAAAATAGCAAAAAGAATTTAATGAGTCTGAAAGTAGCAATTACCATGAAAAACTTGAATTTATCTGAAAACAGCCAAAAATAGCTGAAAAATGCTAAAAGAAAAATGTAGATGAAAAAGTAGAACAAGCTTAAATTACTAGTACAAGGACAAAATAATAAATGTTTGCCCAACTTGGCTAAAAGAAGCAGAAACGAGCACAACAAATTGGAAATTATCTGAAAAAAGCTGAAATTAGCACACAAAAAAAACCCCAGCTGAAAAGTACTGTAGCTATAAAAGACAGAAAGAAGCTGAAAATACAAGAAGAAAGTGGAGAAAACACAATTTTGCCGAATTAGGCTGAGAAAGTTTAAATAGGTGCAAAAAAAGTGTAATTAACCAAAAAAGCTACATCTAAAAAAGCTAAGTCTGGTCCTCTGGACATTCAAAATTCAGCCAACTGGTCGATCCACTGTGAGAGGGTGCTATTTATAAGACTGAGCTGAATACAGCAGCTCAGACTGAGGAAATCTTTCGGACGAAAGACGAAACATTTCTACAATTTTTTTGCTTTGTTTTGTTTTGTTTTTTGAAAGTCCAGAGGACCAGACTTAGCTTTTTTAGATTTTTCTACCTGGATTATTGAGCATGCATCAGGGCAAAAAAGCTACAAAGCATAAAAACAGCTAAATAGCAACAGAAATAGCAGAAAAAGCTGAAACTTGCATAAATAAAATGAAAGGAGCACGACAAGCTGAAATTTGCTGAAAAAAGTTAGAAGAAGCAAAAATGTTGTAATTAGCAGAAATCTGAAAGGAGCACAAAACAGCTGAAAAAACAGCTGAAATTAGCTGAAAATAGCTGGGGGAGTTTAAATTTACACAAGGAAGCTGAAAGAAGCTAAAGCAGAACAAAATGTGAAAGGAGCAGTAAAATGTTGAAAACAGATTTAAAGATTTGAAGGATGAAAAATGAGCTCAATTCATTTCCTACGAGAAGAAAAATGGCAGAAAAGGCTAAAGTTGCACCAATACCAAAAGTCATAGCACCCTTCTCCTGAACGAGCTGAACGTTTTGAAACATGATTTGTTGAAATAATACAAAAATTGTAGAACAAGAGAGATGCAGAAAATCGTAAATGGATCACAATAGATGCTTCATACACATTCACAACCACTCTCTGAGAGCTTAATTAAAGTTTGTGGTATCACACCGTGAGCGTGGGCCATTTGCCAGTGACCGATGTTGACCCGCTGGTCGCCGCGGATGCTCAGAGGGAAGGAAGTAACATCTCCAGCACTGAAAATATCTGCTACATTAGTCCTCATGAACTGTGAGAAGAGAAACATCAGGTCATCACCACCTGCAGCGCTCAGATCCATAACGCCTTGTCACAGCAGACAAGGTCACCTCGTGCACAAAGACTGCACAACAATCATGTCTGATCACAATCACCAACAAACAAGCAGCTTCATTCATTGAAAGTTGCAACGTCAACACCGTGCTTTCTTTTTAAATGGTTTCTTCTTGGCTTTACTCAGTTTTATGTGTTACCTTGTCAACAATCACAGCTTTTTGAGGATCCACAGCAACCTCACTTCCTGCTAAAAAGTCAGAATTTGGGATAACACCTGAAAGAAAATCTTAATGTTAGATTAACTTGGTTTTATTAACAATTATATATATTAAAAAAAACAGTTAACACAATACAGTAATACATATTTATTAGCAGAAAAACACATTACTTGTTAAAATACCGGTAGTCCTTTCGATAGACTATACATACAAAAAAAAAATGTATAGGCCTTTGAGAAAGTGTTTATTATTTATAATAATAACAAGAATGTTTTAAGATGTAAAAAAAAAAGGTCTTATCTTTAAGAAATAATTTCTTAAAGAAAATAAATATTATTTTTCATTTAACCATTGTATTAAATTTCATCTGAAATTTAAATGTCCACAATTTTTACATTAAAAAAATGTCAGAATTACTACAGATGGAGAAACTAATTTGTTTACAGTTCACATAAATGAGCTTTATATTCCAATAACATGCAACAGAATAACAAAATTACCAATTCCAGCAATCACCACGTCAGCCTCCAGCACTGCTCCACTGTCCAGCACCACCTGCTTCACCTAAAATTAGACAAATGTAAAAAGTTGCCATCAAACATGCTGTAGATTTCAGTGATTCTTTGTCTTACTCAGACTCCGGAATAAAACATAAACGAGTAAGGATGCCCCGCTCACACGAACAGCGTGAAACCTGTTACCTTTCCGTTCTCTCCTCTTATCTCAGTCGCTCTGTCTTTCATGTAGAACTTTACTTTTTTTTCCTCCAACATCTAAAAAGGAAAAAAAAAAAAGTTTTTTATCATGTCATACAAAAGCTCTAAAATATAAATTTAGCACAAAATGTAAGAAAAATCATTTTGGTTGATTATTTCTATGTTGTAACTCTTGGCATTGTGCCATTGTCAGGAAATACTTCTGTAGGTTGAGCAGCAGAGTTGAAATTGTGGAAAACTTTCAAAATCGTTTTTTTTTTTTTGCTAATGTCAAACCGTCAAAGTCTGAAGAAGCATAACAAATTGGCAATTTAACATATTAATTTAACTAACAGAGGGCCTTTGTAACATGCGGAAGAACCATACACAGCCACAACAGCCTGACACCACCTCTTCATACTGGTTACCAGCTTGGTCACATACTTTTGTGGGATGGCGTCCCATTCAATCAGCGTTTGTCTCAAGTCAGCCATTGAGGTTGTGTTGATCACTCTGAGTCGATCTCACAGGTGTTCACTGGTGTTAAAATCAGGACTGCAGGCAGGTCGTTCTACCATCTCTACTGATAAATTCTGAAGGTAATCCAAGATAAAGCCACTCTGTGGGGGTAAGCGCTCTCATCTTGGAGAATAGAGATCACAATATTTGGCAAATTCTTCACAGGCTCATCCCACAAATTTCCCAACAAATGTACAATTTAATAGGAAATAAACTGGCTGCCAAAGAGGATATATTGCCAAGAAGCTTTGTTACAACAAAGAAATAATCAACTGAACACAAATATTTTAACTCTGGGGGTTATTTAGCATAAAATGTTCAGCTGCAGAATGTAACAATAATGCCTTTTGTTAATAACACTCACTTCCATCGCCATCTTGCCAATTTCTGGCCCCAGACACTTCTCAAATGGGAACGAGGTGGTGCCAACCAGAGCTACACTGGCAGCTTTATCAGACAGGTAGGATGCCACCTCCATGCCTGTTTTATTAACACAGACAAAAAAAACACACATCCTTTAATTGACTGACTGCAAAGCAAACACACAATAATGGTTAGAGACTGTGCTGAAACTGAGGGGCATCAAATGAACTTGATTCATATTGTTTGGAAGATGTTTTATCTTAACCTATAAAGGATGCTCCAAGTACAACAGCCTTCTTGTTGAGGGAAGAGGCATGAATGTTTTTGGCATCTTCATAGCTCTGCAGCAAATGGACTCCTCCCAAGTCTGAACCAGGACAGCTTAATGGACGAGCTCTGCAACCAAAACTTACACGCTTTCAAGGAGCCCTTGAAACAAAAGCATTACATGTGTGTTGTTTGCTTCGGTTTGTTTGCAAAAAGAAAGGACGGGATGCCGGAGATTACCTGCAGCCACTTGCGATGAGGAGCTGGTCGTAATGCTCCGAGGTGCCATCGTTCATCATCACCACTTTATCGGCTGGGCGCACGGACATCACCTGCAAACAGGCCACCAACAACAGATAAATGTCATGCTCCTGAAACAATAAGAACAAACTAAAGGCATCAATGCATATAACCTGCCAGAGTTTTAAACTGAGAACATCTTTTGTTGAAAAGAGTTGTGAAATGTTGAAAACAACAATAAACACAGTTTGTTAGCTCTCCAGGTGTGTGTGGAGGATGACTCTCGGATACTACCTCACCAAATCTTTACCATGTCTGTAAAACTGAACAAATCATAACAGTTTTTGTGTTTGCTTTGTCTGTTATCTGTGGTGGCAATGTCCAAGTGGGTTGAATTCATCACAGTTAATAACAAAGCACCTCTGCCTTGTTCTGTTGTTCAGAACTGAAGTCAAAATATCCAGTTTTTGGGAGGTTCAGTTTGGTTTTGGAGCCAGTCTGCACACTATGGCTGTGGGTTTTGGACCATCGATAGAAAAGCTGCATTTGAACCAGCAAAAGAACTACATGACTCAAAAAAAATCATCCATCCATCAACAGATTGTTCCGGAGTCGGTTTGCACAGGCAGCCCAGACATCTCTTTCCACAGCCTCTTCCAGCTCCTCTGGGGGGACTCCAAGGAGTTCCCGGGCCAAGTGAGAGACACAGTCTCTTCAGTGTGTTCTGGTTCTGCCCCAGGATCTCCTCCAAGTTGAACAAACCTGGAAAACCTCCCTTGGAAGGTGTCCAGGAACTGCCTCATCTGACTTGATGTGGACGAGCAGCGGCTCTACTCTTCAGCAGGTCTTGAGATATGTTGCTAACACGCAAAGCCATGACTCCAAATAGTAAACAGCAAACAGCTGTGGGAAGCAGCCTTCACACCACCTTGGACCTCTGCACTTCACGTGTGAGGATGGCACCATGGCACCATCTAGTGGGCATCCTGTTGGTCTTGTCTGTTCCCCTCATGATTTATTAGTTTCCCTCCTGATTTAAAGGCCGAGATACACTCGAGCGTCCTCGCGATACGCCTATACGCAGCGTACGTACGCTGTGGCAAAAGCGTAGCCCCGCGTAGCCCCTCAGGGCACGTACGCGCAAAAGTTTTTTTTTACTACGCATACGCGATGCGCGGTGTCTGACCATAAACTTCCCCGGCGCCGGACTGTTTTGTATGTTACACAAATGAAATAAATTCCCCTTCTTTATCGCTGATCGGGCCTTTTCTTTTGTTTTTTTGCCTAAAGTCAAGTAACCGCTTCTTCCTCCGTTCACTCGATGAATGAAATGAATGAATTCAGGTCCTACCTGGGTGCGCGATGTTTTAAATATCCCTGGTGGGCTGTGTGCTGCAGGAAAAGCACTCCCTGTTATTATTTTTATTTCTGAGAGAACTTTTTATAACATATATAGTAGAAACACCGCATGAGAACACCGCCGCGGTCTTCAAGCGAGCTACATGAGCTGAGTGAAAGCTGCCTGTCAATCATTTCAGTAGGCGTGTCAGCAAGTGACCAATCAGCGAGCTCAGTTGAGTCCCCTCCGTGTGCAGCTGCTCATATTACAACAAGGAGAACGCGAGCGTTTGAAAGCTGATAGTTTCTGAAGTATAGAAGCGAAAACATACGCACAAAATACGCGCGTATACGCGCGTATACGGAGGACGCTTCAGTGTATCTCGGGCTTTAGTCTCCATGTTTTAATTACTCTTAGTTGTAACCTCCAAATCTGTAGTGTACTTCATGTTTCAGGTAGTTTCCCAGTTTTTGCTTTTAGTTTAAACCTCCAGTTTAGTCTCTTATTAACTATTAGGTTAACCTCCAATTCTATCTGTTTAGTCTCTGTTTTTATTTACTATTAGTTTAACCGTTCTGTCTCTTAGTTTTAAACCTCCAGTTTAGTCTCTATGTTTATTTACTATTAGCTTAACCTCCAGTTCTGTCTTCCTAGTTTACTTTTCATGTTTCAGGATTAGTTTCCCAGTCCTGCTCTGTGTGTCTAGTTAGTTGTCTCTAGTTAATTGTCCCCAGGTGTTTGTGATTTTGTCTCGTCTTGTCTGTGAGTATATAAGCCCTGTTCTGTGTCTCAGTCATTGCAGCCGCATAGTTTGGTATCCCCTGTGTTCCCTGGTCTCTAGTGCATGTAAGTGTTTTTGCTGCACAGTCAGCCTTATGATTTTTGTTGTCATTAAATACACCTTCTTTGTAACTCCTGGCTCCCTGTGAGAGTTCTTGTCTGCAATTGGGTTCTGTCCTGCCTGCAAAACCTGACATCACGATGCAGGGGGAGGGCGCTCCGCATCATGAATGACTACACTCATCCTGCACACAGTCTGTTCCAGCCCCGCCCCTCAAGCAGGCAGCTGAGGAGCATTCAGAGCAAGACAACAGGCTCAGAAATGTGAGCTGGTTTGACAATAAAAAAATCCTTCAAATTGTTATGGTAAAATGGTAAATGGAGCTTATTTATATAGCGCTTTCCAGCCCCCTGTGAGGAGCCCCAAAGCGCTTTACAATACCAGCCATCCACCCATTCATGCAGACATTCATACACCGGTAGTGGTAGCCTGCCTTGCAAGGCGCCATCCAGACCTACCGGGAGCAACTCGGGGTTAAGTGTCTTGCCCAGGGACACAACGACACATGGTGGGCGGATGCGGGATTCGAACCTCCAACCTTCCGATCAGGGGTCGACTGCGATTACCACTACACCACGGCCGCCCGTTAAACGAAGATCTTGTGCAATCTGTGCTCAGAATATGTGTTGGGGATCAGTCTCAGCTACTACCAGACCAAATTTACCTGAATGTTTGTAGAATAAACCGAGATATCACCCAGTGGTTCATGAGATATTCTGCTAACAGAACTGAACACAGACACAGGCAACTTTCAGAGTGGTGGGTGATATTAACAAAGCATCAAGTGCATGTGAACCGTTGCGTCTCTGACCTCCTTCCCCGTCCTTATCTCTATGCCATGTTGTTGGTAGAAGTCAGATGAGCGGAGGAGGATGCTGCCGCTTTCCACGTTCATCGCCTGAAAAAGATTGTGCTTTTTACTAAAAAGACACGTGAACGAAAGTGGATCTGCTGCTTCTTTACAAGGCAAAAAGGACTTGAAAACAAACCCTTTTCTGTTCTAAACACTTACTTTACTGAGTTTGGGTTTGTCAAACGGTGGCAGGCTGTCTTTGGTTACGACGACGATGTGACCCTGGTAGCCGTTTTGCCGAAGCGTCTCGGCACAAACCAGAGAGGCAGGGCCTGTAATGACAGAAGTCACACAGCTTTCTATAATCTCTGCCCTCCATTTTTATTACAAATTTCAATTAATTGTTGATTAGTGAATCAAACACAGCACCATAAGACTTCATAAGACAATACATGCAGATTTTCTTTTATCTTTAAGGAATCTCACCTCCTCCTATCAGCAGAATCATTTGTTTGGTGTCAGGCTGAACTGTGCACATCTCCTTCACCCGCCTGCTTAAATTCAGAGACTGGAAGGAACAAAATGTGTTTGTTCTGTTTGTCTTTAGAGCATAAAAAACTATTATCTTAAGAGGCTACAACTCATATTGCTTACCTTTTTGTTTATGGTGACATAAACGTTGCCTTTCTCAACCTTGACCTGGTAAAATAAATCGAATAAAGTAAAACTAGAGAAAATGTGAATTTTCTTCATAAATTTAATGTAAATGCTGAACGACTACTGAAATTTGTTGGAGAAGCAAAATCTGAGCTGTCATAGTTCAAATAAGCAGAATAGAGGCTAAAATGAGGGGGAAACAAACACTAGTTATCCCAAAATAAGTCATTCAAATTTTTATAAACTTACAAATAAGTGTGTTGAAGCCTCAGCATGAACAAGCCAAGAGAAAACATCATCTGAACTATTTTGTGAAATATGGAAGCTATTATGTCTCATATTTCAAATTAAAATGGATTAATAGAAATGCTTCCATAGTGAAAAGTGGTGGTATCTACTGTATTTTGAGTTGGGGTTTTTTTGCATTCACTGACAAGTGTCACTCAGTTTGGAGTGAAGGTTGACCAAAAAGTCAGGTTAATGTGGAGTTACAGTGGACATCCATTGCTAGTTATATTTAGGATTATGCTGGTATCGTTCAAAACAGGTATCTAGAAAGCTGGAAAGAAAATGACGATCCATGGAAGAATTTTATTTAACTTGGAGAGATAGTCTGCTAACATACAAGAAAGCTCTCCATAAAGCTAGAACTTTATATTATTCATCTTTAATATAATATGAATCAGTTTATTTATATAGCGTCAAATCACAGTCTCAGGGACATATAGGTACAAAAACATTCACATACATACAAAAGCCAATTAGTAAAGTTCTCTATCTAAGGAAGGAAGGAAGCCAGCAGACTCGATGAATTGTCACTTTGCCACAGTCATCCTGAGCAAGCACAAAGGCAACAGGACGAAAACAGTCCAAATATTAAACAGGTTCTAGTAATATTTCTAAAAGTGCGTATCTGACAGAGAATCAGGGGTAGTAGGAAGGATGGTGGGAATTTTCTCTCTAATTTAATTTTTTTTTATTTGTAAAGAATCTCATGAAGTCATCACTGCTTATAGTTGTAGGGATACATGCATGGTTCAACTGGATTTTTCGTCAGTCTAGCTATAGTACTGAACAGAAACTTAGGGTTATTTTTATTCTCATATTAAAGATGAATAATACTGAATAGCTAAAATTAACCAAACACCTGCTACATGCAGCAATATAAATGCTACAGCTAAAGTCTGCCAAACGATAGCTAAAAACAACAAAACAGATGCTAAAATGAACAAAACAGCAGCTGGAATTAGCAAAAAAGATGCTAAAGCTATATTTGACAAAGCAAATACTAAAAAAAAAAAAAACTAAAGCTAAACTTAGCAAAACATGGCTAAAACCTAAACTTTATTGAATGCTAAAAGCTAAATGCTAAAACTAGCTGAATGACAGCTAAATGGTAAAAGTAGTGGAAGAAGACAAATCTAGAGTATGCACGCTAAAATAGATTTTAAACAGAATTGTGTTTTTGGAGGAACTGAAGAGATCTTGATGATGATAATATATTGAAATTTAACCCTCTGTTTGGAAGTTCTGTACTGCCAGAATGAAAACCAGCAGGCATAAAAACATTTTGAACTAAATTAAACTGTTGAATTCTATTTTTGCAGAGAAACAACTGGTTGGTTAGGGGTTTAACCTTATGACTGGGTATGCAGTCCAGGCCTGGATAGTCCTCGATGTCTCCAGTTTTCACGTTGAAGCAGGCTCCATGAAAAGGACATCTCACTCGATCTCCAACCAGTGCTCCTGAAACATCATCACTTCAGATCTAACACACATCTTTTATGCACACAAAAATAAAACCCAAAAGTAAATGAAGCGTTTACCTTTAATTAGAGGAGCACTGTAATGAGAGCACCTGCTCCCAACGGCGCTGTACTGACCCTGAGTCCGGACCAGCAGCACCTTCTGACCCTCCACAGTCACCTCCTTCATTCTTTATGAATACAAAAAGTGGCAAATGAGACACGTAAGGAAGGTGTAGCACTGGGTGTGGCGTGATTACATCTGAAACATGAGCCCTCTTCACAACATTAATGCAAGCCGAGACTCACTGTCCATCTTGGAGCTCAGATTCCTGACAAACCAGTCCAGTCACCTCCTCCTGCTCTTCCCTTTGACCTGCTTGTTGATGCATGTCCACTTATTTCTTCAAGAGGAACAGTAAATGCAGGTGTTGTTACACAGAAACGTACACATCGGTTACCACATATGGACTGAATTCGGACATTAACGTCAGCGCCTTCGAGGTCTCTGCATGACTAAGCTGAATTCTGCCATCGCTGAATTCTGCCATCGTTTAGTCATGTCTCTCAAGTGTCAAACTCAAGGTTCTGGGGCCAGAAATGGCCCGTGTTACAAATTTTCTGGCTCACAAGGAAATAGTTTTTGATATACTGTAATTAGAACTGGCCCACCAGATCCTGGCATATCAGTGTGAATAAATCCTTTGTTTTTATTATTATTATTATTTATTTTTCATTTAGTGTTATTTCATGACAGTGAGAGTTCTGCACAAGAATTCCAATGTGCCTATGTTATTGGTCTGTGCACAAATGGCAAATAAAGAACTTGGAACTTTTGATATCAAGTCTCATAAAATTGCCTTTTTAAATATGAAATTAATAAGTAATGTATATAATGTCGTGAAACAAGGCTATTTTTTAAATCTAAATGAATAATTTGACAGGCTGAAAACAAGGTCAGTTTATTGAAATGATTTAACAAATACAGTATCAATGACTTGGACCATGATTTTAATTTGGGCATTATGTAAAACAGTTGGACACGCCTGAGTTAGATTATAATATATATGATGACCTGTTTGTAAAAAAAAAAAAGCACAACAGACATTTCTGAATGAATCTTAATACATACCAAGTTTTTACAAAAAGCTTGACACTAACATGTAAAAAAACTAACTTGTAAAATCAACAACACACCTAAGAGTAAAGTAAATATTATTAAACTAAAAAAAGCCAAAGAGGTTGATTGAAAATTATCAGGAATTGTAAGCTCTTATCTTTAATCAAAACGAAAACTTATACAGGTATCCCACACCTCATTTACTGTAGCCCACAGTGGCCTGTATCATATTTAAATGTATAACATGTAGTTTCGTACTCACCTGACTAGTTTGAATGGTCGAACAAAGTCTGCTGCTGTATTATAATAATGGTTGTGGGTCGGAACGGCACTCCTATCAACAGGCTTTCAGCAGAACAAACCCTAGACTACACCACCCGGCTGGGGATCGGCGCAGGCTCCTCCCATAGCAACCGTAATCAAAGGACTTCCTTGGTTACAGGCGCTGCGTGTGTAAGGCGCATGCGCAGAGGTTCCGGTGGCGCTTTGAGATAGCAGATGCTTTCTCCACATACATAATAATAATAATAATAATAATAATAATAATAATAATAGTAATAATAATAATAATAATAATAATAATGTTTAGGGTTTAAAACTAGCAGTAAGTGGACATACAAAAGGGAAAGGTAAATAAAAATAAAATAATTAGTAAAATATATGAAGTGTTTCTATCTATGAGTATGTCTGATACCACAAATATTAAGCAGAAATGGGAGACGGAGTTGCAGGAACAAATAAGGGGAGACACTTGGGAAGAAATATGCACTGAAGCACATCTAGCCACAAATTCTAATACATGGAGAGAATTCAAATGGAAAGTAATAATCCGCTTTTTTAGAACACCAGCAATAACAAGTAAAATGGCCCTAACAAATCCCAGCTCTTGCTGGAGAAATTGTGGGATGTTGAACGCAAATCATACACATATCTTTTGGTCTTGTCCTAAGCTAAATTTATTCTGGGAGCAGATTTTTGAAGCCCTCAAGGTAATCTTTAGGAAAAGTATTCCAAAATCTCCCATAGTGGCAATATTGGGAGAAATACCTGATGGAATACACAGGAAGGGTGAAAAATATCTCTTAAATATTTTGCTCACAGCAGCTTTGAAATGTATAACTATTAGATGGATGAAACATATAACATATGGATACAAAAAATCTGGGACATTTATTTGATGGAAGAAATCACATACTCACTAAGGCTTCAAAAACCAATTTTTAATATAAGATGGAGCCCTGTTTTACCATTACTGATTCAGTGACACAATTATAGGATCGCCTTCTTGTCTTTAGTGGTTTATGCTGTGATTTTTAGGATCTATCTGAAGTGTTATCATGCTTGGGAATGTGTGGAATGTTTTACGTCTGAGGGGATTTTATTTTTTTCTTCTCCTTATTTTTTTATTATTATTTTTTATTTTTTTTTTATTATGTTCATTCTGTTGATATTACTAATCATTGCTAGAATATAGCTTGTCTCATTTCTGTTCAGCAAGTTATAATGTAAAAGATTTAAGTAAGTAGAGACAGAAAATGTCATTGTTGTTAACTGCGTTGTTAAAAAATAAATAAAGATAAAGTAAAAAAAAAAAAAAACTAGCAGTAAGTCCAGCTAAAGGTGATTTGGCACATTATGCTGTATGTAGAAATACTCACAATCACTGATATTAATGTTTTCATAAGAATAAAGGACCTTTAGCAATTTACAAAACAAGATAGTTTTTTTTTACTATTTTTTGCCACTTTTCTAAATATTTTCAACCAAGTTCACCGATGAAGCAAACATATGCCACCAGCCAATACGGATTAATTCTTATATTCCTTATATTAGGCTACTACACGTTTACAGGTATCTGGAAGGTACCCCTTTAAAAAACTGTCGGAGGAAATCCAACAAAACTAGACTTATTGGAGCTAATAGCAATAAATAAAACCTTTGGATCTGAACTTATTGTGAGTTATCTGCTGAGAACATTTATGGCCGGCAGCCGGCAGGTGTCGCCATAATCAAACATCACAGCTTTAATTTCTATTATCAGGTGGAGATTTGAACGATGCTTTGGTGATGGACTAGGTGAGGTCAGGTAGGAATCCCTGTGAACTATGATGTTTGCAGATAAAAATGTGACCTGTAATGAGAACAGCGAACAGGTGGATGAGACTTTAGAGAGGTGGAGAGAGATGAAAGTCAGGTGTAGTAAGATAGAGTAGTGTGTGGGAGAGGGAGACAAGTGGAACAGTGAGGCCAACCGGTTCAAATCCCGGTTCCCCACACCATGTGTCGTTGTGTCCTTGGGCAAGACACTTAACCCCGAGTTGCTCCCGGTAGGACTGGAAAGCACCTTGCATGGTAGTCTGCCGCTACCGGTGTATGAATGTGTGTAGCATTCAATGTGTGTAGCACTTTGAGATTTTCACTAATGAAAAGTGCGTTATAAATTGAATTCATTATTATTATTATGAGGCTGTCTATATACGTCATTGAGCTGGGAGCACCCACAGCACTAACACACCCAAAATGGATTCCACTGTGGAGAGTCAGCCAGAAGATACACAACACCCATGGCCTCATAAGATTATTGAAAGACTATTGAAAGACTGTTTAGTACAGCAGGACATATTTTCTTTCCCAAAAGAGCCAGACTGGACTCAAAAAAACGTTGAAAACCAACTTCTTCTGAACTTGAACAAGAAATTCTTGCTGCAATATTAAAATATGTCAGTTCATGGGATGTTAGGACAAGAGACAAGAGATGTCTCCTAATGTCTCCACACTTTCAGGTCCAAGTTTTGAAAATGGTGTCAGGAAGTTAAAATATTATTCACTTTTGACCCATTACAAGGTTGAGACAGTATTTTAACTAGAGTTGATGACAAACTGGAGTTGAAATGATCATATATTTCTTTGTCAGTCGTGTCTAATGCTCTTTTTTTCTGTCAGACATCTTTTACTTAAATGTGTTTACTGCAATGACACACTGGTTTTACTTTGTGTTAAATCAAACTTTCAAAGTTAAAATCATTCCTCTTTCTTATTTTGCTTAGTTACATTTAACTCTGCATGTCATCCCTGTCCAAGTGTGAACTGTGTCACAGACAATAAAAACATGTACAGGTCCCGACTTAAGAGCGCATCAACATACGAGGATCCGGACTTACGAGCTCACTAACGAACAGTAAAGTTGTAAAGAACATACAGAAAATACAGCACTTTTATGTGTTTTTAGATGAAAGTGTGTTAGCTAACCATTTGGAAACAAGTTTCTGAGCATGTTCATGAACTAGTATGAACGTTTGCGATGAAAAACGAGTGTTTGTACTAGCGCTAGCGTAAATTTTCCGACTTACGAGTGAAAATCCGGACTTACGAGCAACACGTGTTTCGGGTTCTGACATACGAGATTTCGTGTTACGAGCACCTTGTACGAACACAAATCGCTCGTAAGTCGGGGATCACCTGTATTGTCTGCAGCGTTGTTCATTAAAATGACTCAACACTATTCATGTACTACAGAAAATATACATATGGTAGGTACACTTAATGATATTGTAGACCTACATTCAGCACTTTGTGTGGACTTGTTCCTGTTTAAAGTGCTTTATAAATAAAATGGTATAGTACATTCAGCAAGTACTTTTTACTTTAATACTTTAAGTATTTTTTAAATCAAGTACCTATTTAATTTTACTTAAGTAAAAACCTTATTATTGTACTTCTACTTTACTACTTTACTTCTACTATTGTACTTTTACTAGAGTATATTTTTGTCTGTTTATTTGTACAGTGTTTGAGTACTTTCTCCACCACTGACTCTTTGTAAAAACAAAAATCAGGTCTGAGACCTCGAGGCTCAATGGGATTAACCTGTACAAATAAAAGTTGAATGAATTGTGTGCACGTCGGTTACAATTTTACGTCTTATAATAAATATATATATTTATGTGTGTAATTTTGGTAGATTTTAGTTCGTTTTACACGTTATTTTACTTCGAGAAGATCGAGGTGTCGGTTTCTTCCGACGGTCCGTGAACGCAGCGCCCGTGTGGCCGCGCCCCTGTGTAGTAGGGCGGGTCGAACCCGTTGTTTTGGTAACGTGAAAAAGTTACACAAGCCGAGTGGGAGCAGCGCGGTTTCATAAAGGGCGGTTTCACAACTGTCAGCGCGTGCAGCGTCGCTCACGTTGACCGCCTTCACCTGCGACTGCGAGCAGAGCTCTCGAGAAACAAACCAGTTCTTAGTTACAAACAGAGGGAAGTGACTCGGGTTCGTTCGTCAAACGTGGCTGACATCGTGATTCTTGTTCGAACCGAAGAGCGCCGTGGTCCTTCTGCCCGAGAAACCAGCACGCGCCGTCTCTTCTTCCCGCCTCTCTTCTTCTCGTGTCGCCATGGAGCTCGGCTCGGTGATTTTAACCACCGGGGCCTCCGTGGGGGTCTTCAGGCTTGTGAACGCCGGCGTGGGTATGCTCCCCGTGCCCGAGTCCGCGCGCAGGAACGCGTGGAAATGGAGGAACATCGCCACCTCGTTCGTCCACAGTGTCATCACGGCCGTGTGGGCAGTGCTGTGGTGAGTTTATTAAACCAGACTGTTCAGACGGGGATGTTTTCAGCCATTCCACTGATTCCTGCAATTCCAACATGGTTTTTACATTCGGGTGGCTGAAAACACTTCAAAACAAGAGCTCTGTTTTTTTTTTTTTTAATGTGACCCTTCTGTTTTTATCTTTTCAGCTTTTTTGTTCAACCACAGATGGCTGAGGATCTGATTGAAACCCACTCCGTGTTCTCTCACGCTTTGGTGTCATTTTCAATCGGTGAGAAGCTTTTTCTTTTTGTTTTTAATTCTCATTTTAATGGGATTAAATGAGATTTTTGTGACTAATCTGCTGACATCCATGGGTTTATAATTTAGTTTTAATTCAATTCAGTTTATAGAACGCCAAGTCACAACAGAAGTACTGTACTAAACTTTCATATAATAAAAAGTAAGTTAATAACATTATTTATCTGAGGAGCAGACTGTTTTGAGTTAAACTTCATCACAGACTCTCATCTTGAGCAAGCATGAAGGCAACAGTGGAAAGGAAAAACTTCATCATGAGGAAGAAACCCTTAGCAGAAACAGGCTCAGGACAAGCGACCATCAGCTGCGACCGGCTGGGTTTGAGAGGAGCAGGAGGAACAGATACACAATGGCAGGTCAAGAATCACATGATAGAAATAGTATAAAATGAAAACTATTCAATTTTAACCATTCATTTAAAGAAATTAGGTCAGTTTGTCCTCCAGTAGTCTAAACCTATAGCAGCATAACAAGCCAACACTAGGATTTATCAAAAAGGAAAGTCTTCAAACTGGACAATGTGTCAGCCTCATGGACAGAAACTGGAAGTTGGTTCCACAAGAGAGGAGCCTGAGAACTGAAAGACCTTCCTCACATTCTGCTTTTGGAAACTCTATGAACCACAAGTAAGCCTGCAGTTTGAGAGTGAAGTGCTCTGTTAAGAAAATATGGAACAATAAGACCTGTAATATAAGATGGAGCTAGGTTGTTGAGGGCTTTGTAGGTTAGAAGTAAGATTTTGAATTCTATTCTGGACTTGACAGGGAGCCAGTGGAGAGAAGCTAAAACTGGAGAGATATGATCTCCTCCTACTAACTCCAGTTAAGTCTCTGGCAGCAGCATTTCGGATTAATTGAAGACTTTTAAAGAAATATTGGACACCCAGATAACATATTGCAATAGTCCAGTCTAGATGTGACAAATGCATGAACCAGTTTTTCTGCATCATTTTTAGATTAGATGTTTCAAATTTTAATGATGTTACGCAGGTGGAAGAAGGTGGTTGTAGTAATGTTTTTAATGTGGGGGATAAAAGACATGTCCTGATCAAAAATAACACCAAGATTTTTAACATTAGAACCAGATCAATGCCATCCAAGGAGGGCGACAGACTGAAAAATTATTCCTAAGATGCCCAGGTCCCAAAACCCCAGTCTTGTCTGAGTTTAAAAGCAGAAAATTTAGGGTTATCCAGGTTTTTATATATTTTAAGACAAGACATGCTTGTAGTCTAATGGTTAGTCAGTTAGGATTTGCTGAGCGAGGGCAGGCAGTCTCTTTTTCCTCCATGGTGCCAGAAATGTAGTTTAGTACTCCTGGTG
>JBBPBX010055765.1:0-13429 GCA_038048925.1 Garcialebias charrua
CACATCATGTCAGTAATTAAGGAGCTCTCTGCTTTCAAGCTGATTCAATGTCAAGGTGAATGTTGGTTTATTTTTATGAAAAGAAAACGCTCTGGAGAGGATTTCTAGTAAATGAATAATTAATAACTGACATGCATTTTGTGCACGTGTTTGTCATGGGGGAGGTGGAAGGCTCACAGCTTTTGTTGTAGCTACAAGTAGGGGCTTCCAGGAAACTAAACCTGGAATATTACGTTTATCCAATTATACTTTGATGGATCGTTTGATAGAATCCTCGATTGCTAAAATATTCTGATAGCTGCAGACTGTTTCCCAGTAACTAAGGAGTTTTAAAATGATTAAACTGAATAATTTATTACATTAAATTAAACTGGATAACGCTTTATTAATCCCCAAGGACAAACTAGGCTATTGTAGTTTGATTAAAACTGAAGCCAAAAAAGTTGAGAAAGAAGTTGGGTCATTACTCAGTAAAACAGGAGCAGTCACAAACAGAAAACATTAAATTGTGCTTTATTCTTAGTTTTATGAATACATTTTATAAATATTTCAACAATACATATTTTTAAAATTGTTGGTAGTTAGAGACTTGCATCCATTTAAGATGTAAAGGTTTAGGATTTTATAAAGAAATGCACATTGCCCGCTGCCTTTCATGCCAAAACGTTAAAGTTAAGGCTACATTCCCGTTGCAGGCAAACGCGGCCCAAACTTGTTTTTTTTGTTTTTTTTGTTTTGTGACAGTTTGAACGTGACGGATCCCAAAAAAAATTCTAATCCCTCTCAGGTCTTCTTCATATGTGGGACTAAATGAGATCCATATCTGTGTAACGACTGTAGCAATACTCAGATATAAGGAAGGAAGCGAGAATCCCAAGACTCAAAAATGTTAAGTGTTTATTCACAAAGTGAGGAATGTCATCAAATGTAGAAGGGGAGGAGCTGGAACCCTGACAAGTAAGGAGACGGCTTAATACGATTAAGATACGGTAGGAAGGCAAAGCGGCAGCTGAGGAGGCACGGAAGAGTTCAAGGTCCATAGAGGAAATCCCAGAAACAGGAGGGCGACAGAGATACACCCAACCCCCGATTTACGAACGACTTCGGGACCTAAGAACCGTTCGCAGGTCGATCTGTTCGCAGGTCAGTCCTTCCGTACACTCGTCACTCGGGGATGTCCTGTATTTTTTTTTTTTTGTGGTACCAAATTCGCCTATCCTAACACACCTAACACAGTGTAATTAATTAATACAGTACAGTAATAAAAATATAAATTAAATAAAAATATAATTTCTTACTTTGAGGTGGTCGCCGCTGCTGCGTCCCGTGTTAGCTCCCGTGTTAGCTTCTGGAGCTAGCCAGGCCGGAGGTGTTCGCGCGGCGGCCTGGCACGATCGGCGATAAATCCGCGGCTGTCTGAGACATCCACAAAGTTCACAGAGACGTTTCCAGCTAGTAATTAATCCATATGAGGCGATCCTGATCGCCAGTCTTCAAAGGCCGGCTCCCGGCAAGGCAGCTAACCTAAAATGGCATCCGGTGTTCTACATTAACTTGTGACCCATCTAAACTGGAGACTTTCAAAGGCCCCCGTGACTGAACCTAAAATGGCGTCCGGTGTTCTACATTAATTTGTGACCGTCTAAACTGAAGACCTTCGTCTTGCTGCGCAAAGATTGCGCAATCATGACAAAAATGATCAGAAATGATCATTTTTATCATAATTATTATTTATTAAGCCTTTAAAACAACCACAGCTGCAACAAAGTGATGTACACATGAAATTAAGAACATTTAAACACAAAAAAAAATATATATATATTTTTTTTTAATACAGTAATTTCATGTTTATTAAATATGATACGTTCGTAGGTCCGGGCGGCCGTAGGTCGATGGAGTCGTAGGTAGGGGGTCACCTGTAATGCTAAAAACACAAAAGAACACAAGATAAGATCACATTTAGCTTACCTTGGGGAACCCTGTAGGGGTACTCCAGGATTATGGGGTACCAGGCCCTTTAATACAGGCTGTTAGGTCCCTGTACGACCGGTGTCAGAGCTTGGTCCGCATTGCCGGCAGTAAGTCAGGCTCGTTCCCAGTGAGAGTTGGACTCTGCCAAGGTTGCCCTTTGTCACAGATTCCGTTCATAACTTTTAGGGACAGAATTTCTAGGCACATCCAAGGTGTTGAAGGGATCCGTTTTGGTGACCTTAGGATCACTTCTCTGGTTTTTTTGCAGATGATGTGGTCCTATTGGCTTCATAAGGTCGTGATCTACAGCTTTCACTGGAGCGGTTCTCAGCTGAGTGTGACGCGACCAGGTTGAGGATAATTTTCTCCAAATCCGAGGCCATGGTCTTGAGCCAGAAAAGGGTAGAGTGCTTTCTCCGGGTCGGGGAGGAGGTCCTGCTCCAATTAGAGGAGTTTAAGTATCTCAGATCCTTGTTCACGAATGAAAAATGGAGCGAGCGATCGATAGGTGTATAGGTGCGGCATCTGCAATGAAGCAGGTGCTGTACCGGTCTGTCGTGGTGAAGAGAGAGCTGAGTCAAAAGGCGAAGCTCTCAATTTACCGGTAGATCTACGTTCCTACCCTCATCTATGGTCACAAGTTTTGGGTTGTGACCAAAAGATACAGGCAACCAAAATGGGTTTTCTCCGCAGGGTGCCTGGGTTCTCCCTTAGAGTCAGGGTGAGAAGCTCAATCATCCAGGAGGGACTCAGAGTAGAGCTTCTGCTTCTCCATATCGAGCAGAGTCAGTTGAGGTGGCTCGAGAATCTAGTTAGGATGCCTCCTGGGCACTCCGGATATGTTCCACTGGGAGGAGACCCAGAGGAAGATCCAGGACACGCTGGAGGGACTATGTTTCCCAGCTGACCATGGAACACCTTGGGATTCCCCCGGAGGAGTTGGCCCATGTGGCTGGGGAGAGGGAACTCTGGTCCTTCCTACTTAGGCTGCTACCCCCGTGAACCGACCCTGGATAAGCAGAAGAGAATGGATGGATGGATGGACAAGTAAAGGGCCAGAAACACAACTACCATTGGCAGGTAATGCTCCAGCGCTGGCTGGATGTCTTCTGCATTCTTTTATGCTCTTGTTGATCATCAAGACGATGATCCTCAGGTGCGGTTGACTGGTGCTCTGATGTGTTTGTAGGGAGCTGACAGAGCAGAACTCCCACATTCTGATGTTTTTCCAGGGTGAGCGGATCGATCCAAGTATTTAAAATGATACCAACCTCGTGCGGTTTAAATCTTGGAACTTCTTCATCTTCAGAACAAAAGTCTAGTTGCGTCATCTTGTCCTTTTAATTTCCATGTCCTGGATGGTTGAATCAACAGCAATATAAGACACCAACGTTGGTGTCGGACTGTATCGATGCCACAATCAATCAATAATGATAGGATCAATACTTGAGTTTGTTTCTACTTGCAGTACGTCACTCTTATTCTAGAAAAAAAAAGCTGGCTGGAGGAGCCATCAAGAGGCAAGAATAAATGTAAACCCTGGACCAAACAAACATGTCAAATAAATAAACATGTTCGGATTTAACAACTTCAGAGTCGCATGCTAACATGTAGCTTCCATTTTTACTTCCTTGAACAGTGTGATGTCATGCTTTCTTCCTCAGAACTGTAACCGGTTCACTCTGCAGTTTGTTGAAGGTCACATTTTAATGATGATGTGAACGATCACGCAAACAAGTTGGATCTGATCAAAACATCCTAATAGAACATTAAGACCTGCAGTGTGAACGTAGCCTAGGATCATTTTATATAAGAAAAGAAGACGTTGTGCACGTTTGTGTCAAACCTAGAAAACAACATCATGCACAGACTCCTGTGATATTGTTAGATGCTCAGGGAATGTGTTGGGTATGACTCCCAGTTACTACCACATCACATTTTAACTCAATATAAAAATGACAGTTATATTATTTTTCTTATTTAATTAATTATAGTTTTTTAAATTAATTAATGTTGATTATCCGTGGCAGCCATCTTGTTTTGAACTGAATCCCAAAATTGCCCAGTTGTGTGAATGTTTCTTTCAGATCTGTCTGAAAGAAACCAGAACCCCTGTCCCAGGAGTTCTGGAGAGGAGGGTCCGTCGGATAGTCGAACCTCGGATTCAGGAGGAGCAATGTGGTTTTCATGCTGGTCGTGGAACATTGGACCAGCTCTACACCCTCAGCAGGGTCCTGGAGGGTGCGTGGGAGTTTGCCCAACCAGTTTACATGTGCTTTGTGGACTTGGAAAAGGCATTTGACCGCGTCCCTCGGGGGGTTCTGTGGGGGGTACTCCGGGAGTATGGGGTACCAGGCCCATTGATATGGGCTGTTAGGTCCCTGTACGACCGGTGTCAGAGCTTGGTCCGCATTGCCGGCAGTAAGTCAGGCTCGTTTCCAGTGAGAGTTGGACTCCGCCAAGGTTGCCCTTTGTCACCGATTCTGTTCATAACTTTTATGGACAGAATTTCTAGGCGCAGCCAAGGTGTTGAGAGGATCCGTTTTGGTGGCCTTAGAATCGCTTCTCTGTTTTTTGCAGATGATGTGGTCCTATTGGCTTCATCAGATCGTGATCTACAGCTTTCGCTGGAGCGGTTTGCAGCCGAGTGTGATGCGGCCGGGATGAGGATCAGTTCCTCCAAATCCGAGGCCATGGTCTTGAGCCGGAAAAGGGTAGCATGCCCTCTCCGGGTCGGGGAGGAGGTCCTGCCCCAAGTGGAGGAGTTTAAGTATCTCGGGGTCTTGTTCACGAATGAGGGAAAACTGGAGCGTGAGATCGATAGGCGGATAGGTGCAGCATCCGCAGTGAAGCGGGCGCTGTACCGGTCTGTCGTGGTGAAGAGAGAGCTGAGTCGAAAGGCAAAGCTCTCAATTTACCGATCGATCTACGTTCCCACCCTCATCTATGGTCATGAGCTTTGGGTTGTGACCGAAAGAACAAGATCTCGGATACAAGCGGCTGAAATGAGTTTTCTCCGCAGGGTGTCTGGACTCTCCCTTAGAGATAGGGTGAGAAGCTCAGTCATCCGGGAGGGACTCGGAGTAGAGCCGCTGCTTCTCCACATCGAGAGGAGCCAGTTGAGGTGGCTCGGGCATCTGGTTAGGATGCCTCCTGGACGCCTCCCTGGTGAGGTGTTCCGGGCATGTCCCACCGGGAGGAGACCCAGAGGAAGACCCAGGACACGCTGGAGGGACTATGTTTCTCGGCTGGCCTGGGAACGCCTTGGGATTCCCCCAGAGGAGCTGCTCCAAGTGGCTGGGGAGAGGGAAGTCTGGGCCTCCCTACTTAGGCTGCTACCCCCGCGACTCGACCCCGGATAAGCGGACGAAAATGGATGCATGGATGGAATGGATATTATTTTTCTTATTTAATTAATTATAGTTTTTTTAATTAATTAATGTTGATTATCTGTGGCAGCCATCTTGTTTTGAACTGAATCCCAAAATTGCCCAGTTGTGTGAATGTTTCTTTCAGATCTGTCCAGTGGATCATGACATGTTTTGCTAACAGTGTTTAACACCAACAGTTTAAGCTAAATGTTGCACAAACAGTGTATACACTTGGAGTTTATTTTGTTAATGACTCTCATATATGAGCACACGCATTTTATTTAATTATCTGTTAATTTGAGTTATTAAATGGACAGTAATTATATGGCACCTTTCTATTTAATCTTTATACTCAAAGCTCTTTACATCACAATCTGTGTCCAATAATTCTCAGTCGGGTCATCTGGACAGTTTCATTTTTGTAGAAATGTTTCGCCCTTTATCTGGAGGGCTTCATCAGTCAGAGGAGTTCCAGTAAACTGTTTCTCCACCAAGCAGCAAACTCCTTAAAAGGACCAACCAGACAAGACCCGACTGAGAACTATTGGATTTGGTACCTGGATGATTGAGCATGAACTTTGTTAATCTTTGCCCTCATCAACCCATTCAAACAACTATCTACTAGATCTCTACAAAGAATAATCAGAGCTTTATCACATTTATACACTGATGGGACACACGTCAGAGATAATGAGGGGTTCAGTGTCCTGCCCAGGGACACTTCAGCATTTGACTGCTGGTGGAATTGAACCCCCAGCTCTCCCACTGGAGGACATCTGCTCTAACCACTCAGCCACAGCTGCTACTTTGATTTTCTATGGTCAGTTGTAGGGCTGTGCGATATGACGATATATATCGTGGGGACAATAGAAACGTGTCTATCGTGCTACTTTCCTTCTATCGTCTCTATCGTGATAAATAAGAATAAAAAAATAACTGTTTGCGTTGCGACGCAAAGAAGTTTCATATTGTGGTTTAGCGACATGACGGCGCTGCTTTGTGTTTGACGCACGCGCAGGTTTGCGACACATGCTTTACGTTGTTAAACTCGAGAGCGATGGAGACGCAGGGGCATGAAGCCGGTGTCACAACAAGGAGAAACCGATGCACAGGCAGCCCAAGAAGAAGAACTTTTACCAAAAAGAGGGGGAAGCTCACCTTGTTAGCTTCCATTATTTTGCTCCGCTGAAACTCGGAGACAAAATGGGTCCAGAGGAAATGAACCCAGAGTCCAACCGAGTCCGAACTCGGGTCCAGTTAACCAATACAAAACAGACCAGAGACACAACAGAACCGGAATCAAACGCAACGTTTTCTCTTTTCTGTTTCTTGCCTTGTTTACTCCAGCTTCCAGAGCGGATTTCTTCTTCGTGGGTTTTATTAGCAGCCGTTGTTTTACCGCCACCTGCAGGAAAATTTTGGACCAAAGTAGAAACTCCTTTTCTACTTGAAAACTTCTGCCTTATTTTGTATTTTTTTAAGTGAAGTAAATATATTTAAGGATGTACTTAAAGCTGCAGTATGTAGCTTTTTTTATGAACATATTTCTTCACTCTGTCACTACCTCCTGACAGACTGATGTTAGCCAGGTAATCTCTGAAAATTTAAAAAAAAAAATATTGTCCCCTTGCTTCTCCAGGTGGTAAATAAGCATTTCTAAAAAGAAAAGGTGACCCGCCATTTTCCAGCCAATAAAAACAGAGCTTGAATTTGAATCAGCCAATAAAAACAGAGCTTGAATTTGAAATTCAACAGACCACAAGGGGGCAGAGCCACATATGGCTCTGAGGGGGAGGGATCAGAATGCTTGCCTGTTGAAAATATTTCTAACTGCTGCAGTTCTACAGAAACTGCATACTGAACCTTTAAACGCTGCAAACTCCCAAAAGCACACTCCTTATACAAATATATTAATAGCTTATCATTAAAACTTGAAACTCCTCTTGCACACGCAATTTAATTTGGGTAAATGGTAAATGGTAAATGGAGCTTATTTATACAGCGCTTTCCAGCCCCCTGTGAGGAGCCCCAAAGCTCTTTACAATATCAGCCATCCACCCATTCATTCACACATTCATACACCGGTAGTGGTAGCCTGCCTTGTAATGCGCCATCCAGACTTACCGGGAGCAACTTGGGGTTAAGTGTCTTGCCCAGGGACACAACAATTGAACTTTTTTATGGAGGAAAATGAACTTATGGACAATTTCCAATCAGGCTTTCGTAGACTGCATTCCACAGAAACAGCATTATTAAAAGTGTCTAGTGATGTGTTGATGGCAGCTGATTCTGGACATTACACTGTGTTTGTTGCTCTGGATCTGTCTTCAGCTTTTGATACTGTGGATCACACTGTTCTTATCAACAGATTGAGAGCTCTGTTTGGTATTTCTGGCACTGTTTTAAACTGGTTTAAGTCTTATTTGTCTGATAGGTCTTTTACTGTTTTTATGAACAATGTTCACTCTAATGTTTCTGAGCTGTCCTATGGGGTGCCCCAGGGTTCAGTTTTGGGCCCACTCTTATTTTTACTGTACATTCGCCCATTGAGTTTTATTTTCGATCGCTACAGTAACGTCTCATACCATGTCTATGCAGACGATATTCAAATCTACTGTTCTTTTCGATTGTCTGAATTTTACAAATTGACCGAACTCAGTAACTGCCTATCTGACATTAAAATTTGGCTTAATGACAACCACTTGCAGTTAAATGCTGCTAAGACTGAAACACTTATCGTTGCTCCAGATGATAAAATCATGGAAATAAGGAAGCATCTTGGGTTCTTAAATCCTTCGAACAAAAACAACCTTAGATATCTGGGTGTTCTCTTAGACAGCTCTCTGTCAATGGACAGTCATTGTAAACTGTTAGTTCGCAACTGTTTTTATCATCATCAAAGTTGCGAGCTGTTTTATCTAAGACAGAATTAGAAATGGTTGTCCATGCTTTTATTTCTTCTCGGTTGGATTATTGTAACGGCCTTTTAGTAGGGATAAGTAAATCCACCATGGCTTCTCTTCAGTCTGTTCAGAACGCTGCAGCCAGACTTTTGACTGGAACCCGCAGAACGGATCATATTACTCCTGTTCTGTACTCTCTCCACTGGCTTCCGATATATTTTAGGGTTCATTTTAAAATTTTGGTTTTAACTTTTAAAGCACTCCATGGTGAGACTCCCAAATATGTTTTCAATCTTTTGAAGCCACTCTGTCAGTCTAGAACTCTGAGGTCTTCTAATCAGCTACTGCTGTCGGTCCCTAGAACCCATTTTAAAACCCGTGGTGATAGAGCATTTCAGGTGGTGGCTCCGAGGCTCTGGAACGCTCTCCCTCTAACAATGCGCGGCTCCGAGTCGACTGATGCATTTAAAAGAAGTCTTAAGACTTATCTTTTCAAACAGGCTTATGGTTAATTGTACTTATCAATTGTAGAGTTTATCATGTGTAACCTTTTTGTATAGCATGTTTTAAGAGTGTATAATTTTATTATAATTGTATTATGTGTATTTCTTTTGTAAAGCACTTTGTGATTTTATATCTGTGAAAGGTGCTATATAAATAAAGTTTACTTACTTACTTACTTACAAAGACACATGGTGGGCGGATGCGGGATTCGAACCTCCAACCTTCCGATCGGGGGTCGACTGCCATTACCACTGTGCCACGGCCGCCCCGTGGTACAATTTAATTTTGTGCTATCCATCCATCCATCCATCCATCCATTTTCTTCCACTTATCCGGGGTCGGGTCTCGGGGGTAGCAGCCTAAGTAGGGAGGCCCAGACTTCCCTCTCCCCAGCCACTTGGAGCAGCTCCTCTGGGGGAATCCCAAGGCGTTCCCAGGCCAGCCGAGAAACATAGTCCCTCCAGCGTGTCCTGGGTCTTCCTCTGGGTCTCCTCCCGGTGGGACATGCCCGGAACACCTCACCAGGGAGGCGTCCAGGAGGCATCCTAACCAGATGCCCGAGCCACCTCAACTGGCTCCTCTCGATGTGGAGAAGCAGCGGCTCTACTCCGAGTCCCTCCCGGATGACTGAGCTTCTCACCCTATCTCTAAGGGAGAGTCCAGACACCCTGCGGAGAAAACTCATTTCAGCCACTTGTATCCGAGATCTCGTTCTTTCGGTCATAATCCAGTTTGTGCTATGTTTCTCAAATTGTTCTTTTTTTATGCTGCCGTTTAGAACTTTATTAATAATTCTCTGCTTAGTTTAATTGTCTTTTCAACTGTTATTGTTTATGTGTATTGTATGCCTTGTTATACTGTTTGTGTTATTTTCTTTTTGAAAAAAAAAAAAAAAAAACTTTGGTCCAAATTCTTCCTGTACACACACATCGTGTTGTATATATCGTGATATATATCGTTATCGTGATATAAAAAAGTCCATATCGTGATACAGTATATGATTTTTTTCCATATCGCCCAGCACTAGTCAGTTGTCTGTTGCGGCCATCTTCAATCTGTTTGACTCCAAAAGTTAATCAGTTATAGATGTACATAAAATTAATTTGGAGTGTTTTAACAGTTTTTAATGCAGTTTATCAGATATTTTTGTAACAGAGAAAACATAAATTGTGGTTACAAATCATTAGAAATCAGAGTGCATGAAAATGTAAAATGAAAACTTTTTTTTTTTTTCAATAATCAAATTTCCTCATGAATGCTCATGAAGTTGTTTGTTTTGAAATCTTTTGAACATTTTTGGCAGTAGCATAGCAGTTTGCTGTTTGTCACATGTGAGATTGTTTGATGCGAGTTCCTTTGGATCCTCTGATGGAAGTGATTAGCTGGAACCCCATGTCTGTCTCAGCACGAAGTTAGCGTCAGAGCCAGTACATCCTGACACACATCAAAACGCTTCCAAACAAGCTGAAGTTCAAACACCCACAGCTGCTGGCTCATAAAAGCACCTGACCACGGTTTGATGGGAAATCAAGCAACAATGTTGGTTTCTGTTTGCTCGCATCTGAGACTTTCTTCTTTTCCGAGGTAGCTTATCTGATAGAACTTAACTAGACTTTTTATTTGTATTCATGCAACTACTTGCTAGATAAATGTACTACATAATCGGTGATCTAAGCTCAAACTATGCCACAGTTGGATCAACTTTGATTTTTGAATCAATGTGTATTTTCCGGTGTATAGGTCGCACCTTTTTATATTTTTTTTCATGGCTTGCGACCTATATATGGCTTGTTATCACTTTCGGCGAAACAAAATTTTAAATCCAGCTCATTTCACAATAGACCTTTTACCAGTTGACGTCATCACGCAAAGCTCGCCTGAAACGAGCGTTCTGATTGGACGGCAAAAAGCCGAAACTGGATTCAGGGGGGTAGGAAGGAGCCGAGGAGCTTCGTAATGATAGAGAGTTGTAATTTAGAAGCTTGGTTTCTTAAAATAGTGGACAACAACTGGTCAAAATGCCTGAACATTGTGCCGCGGATACGAGAGGAGGTGATTGTGTGCGCTGATGGAAAATGGGGACAACTTTTTTTCTGTGACAGCATGTCACCGATGCTCCCAGCAAAACTGTGCGAATAACTTACAGAAACAGAGAAATGGCTGAAATGTTTTTAAAGTCAGACCTCAAATAATGTTAATAAAACATGTTTGTCTTGTGGAAACTACTACTGTATATTTTTTCAACGCAGAAAGAGTTCAAATGATAACAGCTAACAGTGCAGTGGTCTGTTCATTTTTATAGAGCTGCACAGAGTGTTTGATGCTATTTTACTCACCTGTTATTTCTTCAGGGGGGTTGAAGGAAGAATCTCCTTGCATGTCGCAGGTTGAAACAGGTTGAAACTTCAACACAGGCAGTGGACTGAGGAACAACGAGGTCTCGTAGAACTAGCTAGCTGCTAGCTTAGCAACTGCCCAGTAGCATTCTGCTGCGGGAGGTTGTTCTCTGTTTTGTCTGTTTCCCATATCCAAGATGTAATGTTGGAACGTAATCCACGGAGCTTGGACCATTAATGGCCATGCCAGATAAAAAATGCTGATTACACACGTTGGTGCTTTGTGTCGGGGTGAAGTCCTGCCGGCGAAGCGCTTGAAGCCACATCTTCCTTCTTTTAGTCGCTTTACTCGACTTTCCTAGAGGGACGTTGTAAAACGAACAAGTCTCACCTTTTTCTTTTACTCGTTTACGTTGCCTGGAACAATTATAAACACAATAAAAGTCATATTTCCCCACCGCGACCGTTGGCAGTAATGAAAACACTAGAGTAGTATTGACGCGCTCCCACTAGCTTCCGGAAAATTCTGGAAAAATGCGAGTGCGCATGTGCGATGACGTCAACTGGTAAAAGGTCTATTATGTTCATTTATTAAGGAAAAGTTCAGTTCAGACACATATTTGCTATAATTTTTATCAAACAAATAATTGTTTTTAAGTGTTAATCTTCTTAAAAGCCTTGCTGTGCACTCCTGTGGCAGACATTTGCAGCAGAGCTAAACGTAGGTGCGACCTGTACACCAATGCGACCTATCTAGGGATTTTTCCAATCTATTGGTGATAATTGGACAATGCGACCTATACGCCGGTGCAACCTATACACCAGAAAATATGGTATTTGGCATTTTCTACCTTACTGGTACAAGTTTGTAATATTAACTTGAGAAAACCAGTTTGCCACAAACAAGACCAATACTTTCTCAAAACCCAGCAATGTTCAGTCAGGTCATCTGGACAGTTTCTTTTTTGTTGCCATGTTTCGTCCTTCATCCAAAGGACTTCTTCAATCTGAGGAGACACCTAGCAAACTGATTTCCACAAACAGCGCACTCCATTTGTGGAAATCAGTTGTGTCTCAGTACAGATAAACACTAATCTCGAAAATATTTCAAATCCCTCAGCGAAAGGGGACATTGATGTAGCGCTTGTTTCACATCCATTGAGCTAAATTCGTGTAGTAATCGCCTCCACTGTGTTCTTTTAGATCTAGTACACCTTGAAAGTCCCCACAATGTCACAAGAGTGTGCCTGGCATGGTCATTTACACGGTTTGACCTAGACGGCTATACCTCTGAACTCATAAATTGGTTTTATTTAAAATACTGACAAGAACGTTGGGGCATGGTATACCTTGCTTTAAGGAACGGTAGACTCATAGTAAGATAAACAGTTGTCTGGACAGGCAACTGTATTCTTGTCTGGTCTTAGTTATATCTCTCCATGTGTTCTTCAGAACCGTTCGGCCTCAGAAGTGATTGTCCCTGCCTATAAAGCTTCATCCACCCACACCTTTCCCGGACATTCTTCACGTCACTTGACTGATGGATGAGGAAATTGCACCAGAGTCAACCATATCCCCTCAAACAATTTCATGGCCTAGTTTTCCCTCAAACAGAAAAATGTTGGGGTGGGGGTAGGGGTGCACAATCTTTTATCATCGAGACTGGAATTTTTTTCCCCAAAAAATATTTTCTTATTCTGCTTCTTTTTAAATTTATTTTAACTGATGCATAACTGAAGATTTGTTTTCCCAGTCATCATGTTGCAGATCACGTCTTCTCTTTATATACAGTACATTATTTACACCATAAAACTTTGGTCAGGGTCAGGTTCAACTCTAGTCCAACTACTGGTAAGTGCTCCACAGCTGGACTCTGAACTTTTGTTAGCATGATGAAAAATAACAAAGTCAGTCCAATTCTATTGTGATTCCAGGTGTAGTCAGTACAGAGAAAAACTTTTACAGAATGATGCAATTCTAAGAAACACTCCCAGCACGTTTATGTCAAGTGTTGCACCAGGTGAATGTTACTGGAACAAGCAAAGCAAAGAACCAGATCCAATATCACAGTAAGACAAGGAGGGAAGTTCTTTTTGTAGTTTTTATATGCTCATGTCAGCAGGGCGACAAACAGAAATGGCTAAATAGACTTTACATTTGTATTTGTAATACACATGTTGGTGAGAGAGGAAAATTAGTTAAAGGTACATTAATGGTTATACCTAACTGAACAATAATTCTCCACTTCCATTACATTATTTGCAACATCTGAAGCTTTTGAAAAACCCAGGCAAATGTATCAACACATCTTACAGTGTGTATGCATATACAGTATATGTAAAAA
>JBBPBX010055766.1:0-20067 GCA_038048925.1 Garcialebias charrua
GATCAACTATGAGTCCATCTTCTAACGCCCCAAAGTCACAGAGTCTAGCCAGCTCTCGTAGTGCTGAGACGTAGTTGGCTACAGACTCACCCGGTCGCTGCTTCCTCTGACGAAACTCGAAGCGGTGCATCCGCCGGCTCCGCCCGGAGCTGAAATGAGTCCTCAGTGCAGCTGTGGCCGTGGCGTATTTATTGTCCGCTAACGTGAGCGTGGCGAGGATTCTCTGACCCTCCTGGCCCAGACAATGGCGGAGGAGCGCGCACTTCCTCGCTTCCGCCAGTTCAGTGTGTCCCAAAGCCAGCAAGTAGTCCTCGAACGCAGCTCGCCATCTGTCCCACGGGACGGCTGGGTCGCCGGGGACAGGGAGGAAAGGTGGCGGTGGTGGTAACGCGAGTCCGGACATCCTCGTCTGCCAAAATGTAGTGTCCGCGGGAACTCAATAACCACACCGTGTCGCTTCGTGCACCAAACTTTACTGAGCTCAAAACCCCCCCACACACACATTTACCCCATGCCGTAAAGCATCTCTTAAAGGCACAGTAACATGTCGTAACAAACAGAGCACACCATTACAGACCCAACAAACACATTAAACACTGTGATTTCTGAACACAACATCATCCCCATGGACAGGCGATGACTTCCAAAAGGGAGGACTGTAGTGGACCAGACGGTGGTCTCTGATACACCTTCGTCTCTTTGAACTGTCCCAGTGACACCTTTTCACTGATACTTTCAGTAAAAAGACATTAACACTATTTTATTACATTTAGTTTTAATCAAAACACAATAAGTCATAAGAGACTCTCTTATTCCTCTATTTTGTGTTAATGAATAACCTTGTGTTAAGTAAGCATTATTTAATTCAATGTTTGATAGTCAAAGATTGTTTAATTCAAACTGTTAATTCAAGTTGGAAATCCAATGTTATTTCAAAATGTTGATCATTATTCATTTTTCTTCTCAAACCTGCAGTGCAGATTCAGTAACACTGTTTATATCATTTTAGTTTGAGCTCAGGACAATCTCCATACCCAGAGACCGTTGTTTTTGTCCTATTTAATAATCAAGATGAATAATATCCGTTTTTGCTATTATCATTAATAGGTTCTCCATATGTGATGCTGTGATGACATTTGTTTTAATCAAAACCAACAGGTCAACAGTGTTTTGCTTAAAGTGTTAAGGCAAATGAATCAGTTTTTATCATAAAATGCTGGCATCTGAAACTAACACTTTAATCTTTCTGACATAAACTAATCTCTTGACACGCTCTGATGTCATCATATGCCTCTCCTGGCTTCACAGGCCCAATCAGGAAGAGCCACGTTTTCTGGGTCAAGTCAGCCTTAAAAGAGCTCTGACTTCTTTTTTCTTTAGTCTACGGATAAAACTAGAATGTGAGTTTCCATCTAAGAACTGAGTGACGTCTGTCTAAATGCCAATGACACGTTCTCAGTTGGGACTTCATAGCACTGCTGGCTATGAGTCCGTTTTGAGCTCTAAGCTCTATTTTATTGAAATTCCTTCAAGGAATTTTTCATCTTGAAACATCAACCAGACGACCATTACTTCAGTGGGTCAAAGGCGGACGTGAGAAGCTATAATCTAAACAGACTGACCTCCTCAGACTTCAAGGACCGACCCGTTCTTGGCAGACTGGCAAAGGTAACGAGTCGCTGATTGTTTACACACCGGACACACGTCCAGCTGGAGATCGCCTGGTGAACGTGTCATGTTTCTGGTTATAAACATTCAAGATAGTTCACCCCCTCTTTTCACCCTTCCTCCTTCTCATGCTAAAAGCTTCCCTTTTAAACTTTATATCTTTTGCCAGCCACAAACTAAGTTAAAAGTGCCTGCAGAAATAAGTAAATGTCATCTTTTACTTGTCTGTTGTATCTAAATTTTGAATCTGTCTACAGTTAAGTTGTATATGAAAATTAAATCAGAACCAATCCATTATATGAATGTTTGATGTAATTTAATAATTCTGTTATTAAATGGTTCATCTCCTGGTGGACCAACATAAATAACGGTTCCTGTCAAGTTAAATTTTGTCTAGTCACAATTTCTTGTTTAAATCCTGAAAAAGAGAACTCGTTTTAATATTGATGGTAAGTTTGTGTCAGACAAAATCTACTCAATCTTTAATCTGGAATATTGTACAGTCAGCAAAACTGACCGGTGCAATATCCCTACATCTACATCTTTTATCTCATAAAACAACTCAAACTCCTTCAGTTTGTCGCTTGTTGCGTTATGGAGTCAAGTTTTACATCAGACTGGGTGTGTGGACAGGTGGTCAGACATGTGGACAGGCGGACAGACGTGTGGACATTGTCCACCTGTAGCGCACTGCAGTTTCAGCTGTTAACCAGTCTGAGCAGAGACCTTAGTTCTGTTCCTGCTGGAGGAAGACCAGAATTTAGGATTCTCTGAGGGACAAAACAGTTTTTTCAGCTCATTCTGACCCACATCAGCATACATTGCTGCATGTGTGCAAACTGGACCCAAAACCATCAGTTCTGGCCAAATAATCAGTCTGTAATTTATGTCTAATTATTGGTGTTGATCCAGAAGCTCTTAAGCTTTTTCTTTTTTTACTGCTCACCTGTTATTCCTTAGTCATTGCTTTTAGTTTGTCACCGTCATGCAGATTAAAAACCCTTAAAACTCCCCAGGGACCACATCTTTCTGTTAGCAAAACATTGTACGATTCAGATAAAACATACAGAAACTGAGAGAAATGCCCCCGTAGATGCTATGGAATGGGAAAAACCAATCCGGTTTGAATCTACAGCTGAGACTGTCTGAAACTTCCTTTTTACTCTGCGTTTCTGTCTGCCTGAGTGCTGTCAGACATAGGTGTGTGGTTACCATGGTGACCCTGATGATCTGCTGGAAGCTAAAAACACTTTTTTGATTTAAGTTTGTTTTACTCCTCTTTTACATTTTATACATTAAAACGTTGTCCATTTTGTCAAGAGTTTTTCAAAATAAAGGTCACATGTTTCTAAATAAGAGTCTGGCTCTGTCACAGATAAGATCATTAAAACAGGAAGTCCTGAAATCCTGTTGGGCTTCAGAGAAGTTTCAGGTGACATCAGACCCTTATTTCTTCTGCTACCTACTACTCAGATTACATGAAACCAAAGGGTTGTCCTGGTCTCAGAGCTGTATTTAAATGTTATTTTAATGAACATTTCTGCTGTACCTGGGTATCCACAGAGTTCCCTTCACCGGCAGCAGAGTGACGGCCTGCAGTAGCTGAGATGTTGAGGAGTTTCTGGTCTCTGCAGATCCAGGGTCAGTGTTGTTGGATAGCTGCTGGTCCTGGTCCCCACCTGACTCATCAGGTTCTGTATTCTGCAGCACACAGCTGCCACTGTTGGACAAAGTGCAGTCTGTGGGGCTCAGAGAGTCCAGGTCTGATGGTTCCACTGAAGATTTAGACCCTATGGAGCAGTAGTCCGTCAACGAGTCCTGGTGCTGGATGATCTGAGTCCCTGCCTCCTGGCTGTGGATCACTGTCACCTTCCTGTTGGTCTGTTCCACCTTCCCATTCTGGTACAAGGATTTGGGTTCATCAGCTGTCGCCGTGGCAACTCCTACAGGACGATGCACGGTGAAGACGTCACGTAAGGGACTGCTATCCCCGCAGCTGAAAGCAGAACAAGATCTTAGGAAACTGCGCCCAGAAATCCAGTTGATTTAAACTGAAATTATTTTCTGATCCTCAACTAAAACTCTAAGGCTCTGGTTCCTCAAACTTTTGCCATCGCTGGCCTCCCTCATTGCCCCTCCCCTGGTGCAGCAACCTAGGAGATGCAATTCAAAAAACGTTCAATACAAAATAGGATATGCAAGGCACCAATGACTTCATTACTCACCTGGGGCCTCATGTACAAAGACTTGCGTGGACTTCTTACTGAAAAGTGACGTACGGTCAAATCCAGAAAACGGCGTACGCACAAAAAAATCCAGATGTATCAAACTGTGCGTACGCCGGAATCCACGCACATTGCTTTTGTACATCACAATCAACGTGGAATTGAGCGCACATGACAGAGTGGCCGACTCCGCCTTTGACACGCCTCCATATAAATATGCAAATTCATTTAAATATGCCCTGCACAGAGGAATGTCGTCATTGCTCTATTGCAAATCATGTCGAAACGTGGAAAAAAGAGGAACTTCACGGACTGTGAACTGGAGACACTTCTGAGTGAGGTAGAGGCAAAAAGGTTTTGTTTGGCATGCGTAGGCAAGGGGGGTTTGGGGGTTTCGAACAAACCACCCACTTTTAAACGAGAAGTTGACCAAGCTATCCTAACATGCCTAGATAGGTCACTGGGGAGCGCGTTTGCCTTCCGTCCCAAACCTCATGAGTTCAATTCCCACATGGTACAATGTTTTTTTTTTTATTCATTCCAGATTTAAAGAACACAAGAAAACTATTTAAAAAGAACAACAAGAAATAAAACAATACATGAAATGAAAGGAAGCAGAAGATTTCTTGTTGTTTTGTAAATAGTTTTCTTGTGTTTTTTAAATCTGGAATGAATAAAAAAAAAAAAGAAAAACGTTGTACCATGNTTTGGCTGTTCCCTCTTCAGCAGTCTCTCTCTGTCTTCTGCATCCTCTGTCCTCACTCCATCTCCATGTCCTCTCTAACTGCATCCACATACTGTATCACTTCATTGTCTTTTGCCTGGCAGCTGCATTTCTAACATCCAGTGTACCCACTGTTCCTCCTCTGGACATGTTCAAACCATCTCAGTCTGACCTCCCTATCTTTATCTCTTGGTCCTTCAACCTGCGCTGTATCTCTGATGATCTCATTCCTAATCTCATCCATTCTTATCATTCCCAAGAAAAACCTCAACATTTCAGTTTCCAGTTCCAGTTCTGGTTCTGTCTCCTGTCTTTCTGCCGATGCCTCTGTCTCCAAGCCATATAACAGCTGGTCTCACCAATGTCTTGTAAACTTTTCCTTTCACTTTTGCTGACATCCTTTTGCCACAAGTCACTCCTGAAACTTTTCTCCATCCACTCCATCCTGCCTGGACTCTCTTGTTTTCACCCTAAGTTGTTGAATTCCTGCACCTTTTGTGTCCTCTGCTGTCTATTTCACATCACTGTATTTTGCAAGCATATAGTGGCTGGATGTGGGCACTAGTTACCCCCGCGACCCGAAAAAGGAAGAAGCGGGTAATGACGGATGGATGGATGGATATATCAATAGCAGTAGCTAGCGGTACCACGTCTTTATTTGTTCATAACCTTTTTGTAGACTCACACGTCAGAAAATCTGAACTTTCTTTTTAAAGAAGAATGCAGAGATCAAAAGCAAACAAAATAAAAAGTAAGAGAGGTAAAATAAACGGAGGCTTAGATTGAGGTGGGACTGGGATTGAGCTCAGGAACGTCACTGAGATTCAGGCTGGCTTCTGTGTCGAGCCAGCGCCATGATGCACAACCGGAAGTATTAAAGGAGATGAAGGGAAGGAGCACAAAATTACTGTGCTGCCTAGAGCATGGAGGGAGAGAGAGAGAGAGAGCGGGGGTGAACTGGCTATTTTTTTGCACAGTACAAACAATGAAATAAACAAATCTGAGGCAGTGAATTTAGATGGCAGAGCAGATAACAAATATCTAATGTGTTTGTTCCATTACTCAGTGTCAGTAAAGGCCAGTGTGGGAGTCAGTGTTACTGTAAGTGCAGCGCTGGCAGTGTGATCAATGGCGCTGAAGAGGAATACTGAAGGAATTCATTGCAGGCGTGCCGTGTGAGGACGCTTTTTGCTGACCTGCACTATGAGCAGCAGATACTACCAGAGGCAGACATCAAAGGTGCCAGTTGACAGAACCTCTTAAGCTAATTAGCTTGTTAGGTGGAGACACTGGGCACTGCTATGGCTCAGTCCAAAACCAATAGAGCCATTATGATGTTATGGATTATCTGCCTTCTGGTGCTGGGATGTCCAAATAAAAGCATACACTGTGATCAAAATTTATTGGACAACTATGGACCACAAATGACCCGTGGTTTCATACCACGTCCTTTGAGATGGAATTACAGTACCCCCAGTGCCAGTATTCACGTTTGATTCCACTAAGTACTGTTATATTTATTATATGTTATAATATACAGTATTTAAAATGGAGGTGCCTTTCTGTTCAACTTGGTTT
Source organism: Garcialebias charrua (assembly GCA_038048925.1). Classification (NCBI taxonomy): domain Eukaryota; kingdom Metazoa; phylum Chordata; class Actinopteri; order Cyprinodontiformes; family Rivulidae; genus Garcialebias; species Garcialebias charrua. The sequence goes on from JBBPBX010055766.1 coordinate 6,196, forward strand.
ATTTACTTTATATGATGTCATTTTACCAGGTAAGTTATTTAAGAGCCCTTTAAAAAGAAAGTAAACAACTTCAATTCAAATACTGCAGATTATATTGTAATTCAATCCAACAGTCAGTCAGATTAACAATAATTATTAACATTTTCACTATAGTTTTCCTAATTTTTCCATGTTTTTGAAATATAATCTTTTTTTTGTTGTTGCTATATTAGCCATTCATATACTGTATATTAGAAAGTTCAGCTGATTCAGAAGATGAGTGTTGTGATTATCTTTATACTTTTTTTTAAAGTACTAATTTATAATGAGGGGTTTTCCCATAAAAACCCATGAAGAATATTGTTCTCGTTGAGATCTTCTGTGGAAATTTGTTTCATTTTTGTTTTCTTATGCCACTTTTAATTGTTAGCTATTGTTCTGTAACTTTTAGCTGTGCACTAGTTAGCACTATTTAGTTGGCATTTTTGCTTTTAGTAAACATTTGTTACTTTTAGCTGTTAGCCAGCTGTTTCTACTTTTAGCTTGGGCTTTTCCTTCTTTAGGCCAACCTTTTACTGTATTTTGCTACTTTTAACTAACCTTTTGCTAATTACAGCTACTTTTAGCTTTAATAACCTTCTCAGACATTCAGCATTCTCACTGCATTTTCACTGAAAACACAATTATCCTAGTTGTAATTTAAATTCGACACAGTTGGTTTTAGTAGATCATCAATGACAAAACATGCACTTGTTCAAATCAAAACCTTTTTTTGTGTTTAGTTTGTTTTTTCTAGTCAAGTGTGAGTTTAACAAAACATTTTATGAGATAAAGTCCTATTTTCATTTATCAATATAATGCAGTAATAAGTTAATTTAGATTTTGCTTTGACGCTGCATTGTTGAAAAGATATTCATCTGGGATGTGTCGTTTTGTCAATTTAAATAGAATGGGCATGTTAGTTAATTTGTGGTGTTATTTCAGTTTCCAATTTCATATGTTGGTGCGTGACTTGTAAGCCTGTATAAAACTTCTCGTTCTCACAGCTTCCATTCAGAATTGAAAAAGACTTCTGGACAGAAGTCGAAACGTTTTCTGCAACAAATAAAGTCCAGTTGATCCTGTATTGAACGCCTTTTTTGATTTCATCATGTCCTGGACGACTGAGAATCTGCAGCAAAAAGAAGATATTCTGTGCGACCTTGTACTGTATAGACTTTTAAAAGTGTGCTTTCAATTTTTGACCCATGATGTAGTACACTTTTAACTTTTTGCACTTTTTTTTAGACTTTTACCTGTTTTTCTGTTGCTTAATTCCTGCGGGCCAAATGGATTTAAGAGCAGATAGGCTATCAGAAGTCCCCAGCTAAGCAAATAAGCAGGAAACATGCAGGAGAAAACTGCTACGAGCAAATGAAAAGCACCGGTGAGGAAATTTGAGAAGCTGGTTTATCTCTGTGTGACTGCAGACTGAAAGCTTGAGTGACGTGATTTTTTTTTTCCTCCTCCTGGAACGGAGCATGGAAGAAAGACAGCAGGTGAAGCGGGGTACATCTGGTTTGGATTGATACAGGCTGCAGCTTCCCTCCACCTGGCCTGCTGAGAATTCATTGTGCTTCAGCTGTGTCAGAGATGCTTATAAATATTCTAGATTTTAAATAAGTAATAGCAAGTCCTTTTTTTTTTAACTGAACCTGCAAAAACCTGCTGTAGTGATTAAAAAGAAGAAATATAAGAAAAGTCATTAAAATGCATGTTAAATGTGTGCTCCCCTTAAACTTTTTTTAAATTAATTTAATTTCTTGTTAAGTGCATGCCCAAGTTTCTCCCTTTTGATGAATTTTATATGTGTTCTTTCACAGTGTACGCCTCTTAGTTAAAATTCTGGCTTGCCATGCGTTGCTTGTTCTGCATACAGAGTTGGAGTGTTTCTTTTTTCAGGCTTAGAAAGGTTAGTTTCATTTAGAGGCAGGCCACAAGATGTCTCCCTCTGCTAAAGAAGCTGCCCATCCACTGGAGTGACAGTCTGATTGCAGATCAGTTGCTGTTTCTTTTTCCTCTGGGTTTTGATTTATCAGCATCATTTTAAATCTTTCAGCTTATTTGGCAGCTCTGATTTCTCCGTCTTTAAGGTGTCAAATTACTGAGGAAAAAAGTAATGTATAAAGCAACAAAACATATTTTTGATTATTCTTATCTAAGTCTGAATCTTTTCAATTTTCTAAATATTTACCTTTTAATACTGCGTTCAATTCTTCAAATATATTAGGTTAAGAAGACAAAAATATAGATTAGAAACAAAAAAACAGAGCTGACAGCTAGGGGTTTCCCGATACTAGTCATTTTCAGATCAAGTACAAGTAGAAGAACTTCAGTTTAGGCACTTGCGTATCAATACTGAGTAGTTATTGAGTTGGTGTTTAAATGTTTTCAGAAGTCCTCTATTAAAAATGCAGCTATCAGTCTGTTGTCTGAAGATCCCTTGTGCTTATATTAAATATCTCTAAACTGTTGGTTTTTCCTTGGTTACTTGTAAAGCTGGAAAAGGAATGATGTCATCAAGCATAAAAGTAGTGTTGGTCTGAAGCATCTGGAAGTTTTTACGAGTAAGTATGAGTACTTGAGGCTGGTTTTGGGCCAGGTACCAGTATTGGTATCAGGACACCAAACTGATAACAGCCTTGCTTGCATCTTTATTTATAGTAGTACCGTAGTTAAAAAATCATTTGGGTTTTTGTCCAGTTATTAGTTTTAAAACATTTTTGATTTTTTACTTCTGATTTCTACCACTTTAATGTCCAAACAGGTATTACAGTTTAAATTACTATTAAAATGATGCTTAAAATGCTGACTTTTAACATGCAGAGTTAACTCTTCAAATATTTTCTGGCAATTAACACACTAAACATTAGGAAAGTACTTATATTTTAAAGAGTAATAGAAGTAGTAATTGGTAATGGTAATAAAAGTAGTGGTCTTCCTAGAAAAATGTCCATTTGAGTTTCAACTCCTAGTTTGGCATGATGAAAAAGTTAATTTTTTTGCACAATTATTCCAATATACATTTTATACCTTAGTGCTTATTTTATACAATAATGGCAAATTTTGCTTTGACCTCTGTATGTGTTTTATCTAGAAAGTACTTTAAAAAGCAACAAAATGTTCTATGACTGAGATGTACTGCTGTGTACATTTCTATTAAAAATCATGGTGTGTTCATTGTTGCTCATATTCTTCTGTAAGCCATCTGATTGCTATGTTGTGTTATGTTGTTTATTTGTCATATTAACACAGGGTGAATGGTGCAATGAACTGTTCAGGATGAGAAGAACTGAATTTGACTTGTTAAAAAAAATTAAAAAAATACCGGTACTTCAACATGAAATGGGGTACAAAATAAAGTACTGTACTGTACCAAAAAGTGAAAAAGAAATATAATATTTACAAGTTCCAAAAGAAATATAGTAAACAACAACAACAACATGGTAGAATATAATGGTAGTCTGTAAGTCTGGGCTGGATTCAGATCTGAGCAGCAATGGACCTTCCAAGCAGAAATTGATCTTGAGTGGTTAGGACGTGATTAACAGAGAGAGCAACATCGATATTTTAGGACTTTCCAACAAGAGTTTAAAACCTGAGTCTGAGCCAGATTCTGTGAAGTGAAGTAAAGTAAAGATCAGATTGACGGCCAAGAAGCCTGACGCTCTCAGAGACGTGCAGAGGAGAGCTTAAATATCCCTGAAGTGACAAAAGGTCTTTTAACTTTTTAAAATCCTTTAGAGGGCTGAAGTTGCAAAAAATATTTTTGCCGTTTTAACATCTTTAGGTTCTGGCAAGCCCCCCCCCCACACACACACACACACACACACGCGTCCAATGCTGCAGTGGGTGGGATGTTGGGGGTACATGTTTATGTCTTGCCCAGGGCCCCTTTGGAGCAAGGCCTGGAGATCAAACTCTTAATCCTCCAATTGGAAAATGACCACCGAATATTTACTATAATTTTAGACATCAGTCATGATTTAACGGTTTCAAGCTTTGACCAAAACTATCATAAAACTGAATACCGGTATTATAGGATGTTACACCGGCAAAAAAAAAAAATACAGAATAGTTGTTGAATAGCTGTTTTCATGTCCTTTCCTTTGCAAACATGTGGATACTAGTACTTATACACAGAGTAAGTTATACTCGCTTTAACTTTATGCTTTATTTCTTCCAAGTAGAATACTCAATTTATTCACATTAAAAAACTGAAAGTTATGCACCATAACTCATGTTCCCTGACGGAAGGGAACGAGGTGCAACATATGCTATGGGAATTGCGCCCCCGCGCGATTACCTGAAGGAATACATTCACGCCTTTACGGCAAGGGCGTCAGCGTAGCGCCAGAGGCCCCGCCCTCTGGGTACTTAAGCCGCTGACGCCCATCCAACTTTCTCCAAAATGCACTTCACCGAGCTTTCAGCATTGAAAAGGGCCAGATATGTTGCACCTCGTTCCCTTCCTTCAGGGAACATGAGTTATGGTGCATAACTTTCAGTTCCCTTTCAGTCATGTTCTCTCGGTGCAACATATGCTATGGGAACGTAATTCATTCACGCCCTTGAAATGCTCAGTAAAATGCATGCTAGTGTGAACGTCTGCCCTTGACCAGCAGGCATCTCAAGGCTACTTTCTACTGTGTGTTAGAAAGAACAGCCTGAGTGACATCACACACAGTAACATCCAAACTGTAATGCTTTGCAAAAGTGTTTATTGAGCTCCAGTTCGCTACAGCACAAATGTCTGCAACTGGTACACACTTGAACAGTGACCACAAAGTGGCCAAGCCCTGAGTAGAGTGAGCGTGCACTCCAGAGGGCACCTGTTGACCTTTGCTACTGTACGCCCTTTTTATGGCCTCAGTCACCCAGTGTGAGAGGCGCTGCTTTGATAGGGCCTTTCCGGTAGCAGGTGCTGCAAAGCACACAAACAGTTGATTTGTTTTTCTCCATTCGGCTGTTCTCTGCATGTAAGTGCTTAAAGCTCTCACGGGGCAGAGAGCCTTCAGCCTTTTCTGTTCCTGAGTGAGGACAGGAGCAGGTGGAAAAGAGGAGAGATCAAAGTCTAGACTCCTAGGGTTTAAAGTCAAGACCTTGGGGATATATGCGAGATTAGGCCTTAGGGTGACCTTTGACCCGTCAGGGGCGAATCTGGTACACATTGGATGTACAGACAAGGCATGGAGGTCACCCACGCGTTTTGCCGAGCAAAGGGCCAAGAGTAGAGCGGTTTTATAAGAGAATAAATCTATCTTAATCTTGCTCAGTGGCTCGAATGGAGTATCACAGAGAGCCCCCAAGACTAGACTAAGATCCCAACCAGGGGTCAGGATCCTGCTGGGTGGTCTCATTCTTAGCACACCCTTCATAAATCTTATTATGATTGGATACGTGCCAGGCGTCCTGTTTCCCCAGCCTTTGTGCAGAGGTGGGTAGGAACTAGTTACATTTACTCCGTTACATTTACTTAAGTAGCTTTTTGAGAAAATTGTACTTGTGAGAGTAGTTTAAATGTGAAAGACTTATACTTTTACTTGAGTAAATTTTAGGGGAGAAAACCGCAACTTTTACTCAGTTACTATGGGCTTTCTGCCGATCGCTACAGTTACTTTTGTTTCAAGTATGTAAAAACATTTGCAGCAAAATTATTGCGTAACTTATTGTCACCTGACATGTAACCAATCAAGTGAAGCCAACCAGTCACGTGACCACAACAAACTCTCCGCGCGGGCCATGTTGAGTGACGTCGGAGATTCTGGTAAACAGTTAGTGCTGTTTATAGGATGTCAAAATGTAAGAAAATGAGTTCCAACATTTACTGGTAGAAACAAAGTTTTGCAGAAAGTCAAGTTTATTATTATTTAGCTGAATTATTTGGGCTACAGTTGCCTTTGTGTTTGTTTTTTTATTTACAACAATGTAAAAGATAAGTGGTTTATTTCTAAATCCTTTTGGCTGGTATTGCCTTTGTGTTTTTATTTATAACAATGTATGTTCAGTCTCATTAAAAGTTATGTTTCCTTGTAAATCCATTTGCATGTTATAATTTAATGACACAAGATGGTACTCCACAGTTACTCACTACTTGAGTAGGTTATAATCAAAGTACTTTATTACTTTTACTCAAGTAAATTTTTGGATGCCTACTCACTACTTTTACTTGAGTAATATTTGGTTCAAGAGACAATACTTTTACTTGAGTAAAAATTTTGAATACTCTACCCACCTCTGCCTTTGTGACAGGCTGAAATTGCTGATAGGAACACCTTAATTGTTGAGAAAGAACGACCTTTTTCCAGTAAGTCCTGAAGATAAGTCAGGAGCTGAGCCAGGTCACGTGAATAAGAAATAATATTTCTTTCTGTGCACCAAGCTTCAAAAATATGCAATTTCTGTGCATAAAGAGACTGTGTTGACACAGCTCGGGCATTTTGAATGGTTTTTACCACATTTTCCAGCAGGCCTGATGCCAACAGCTTGTTCCTTTCTGCCACCAAGCTGAAATTTTTTACAGCTCCCAGCCTAAGCGGCGAGACTGCTCCTTCTGGTGACATAGTGTGTCCCTGAAGAGGAGCAGTTTGTGGAACCAGTTCTCCTTCAAGGGCCCTGGATTCTGTGATCCCCTGAGGGTCAACCATGTTAAGGAGAGGGCCTTTTTGCAGATGTGCTGCCACACTGCTCTGATTGAGAGTGTTCGAGGGCAGAGGCAATCTTTCGTCATTATTAGACAGAAGTGGAACAGAATGTCTGTTTTCCCTCTTCTCGTTTGAGGTCATGGGACTGAGGAGCTACGAGTTTTGTAAGCAAGCAGATCTCCTGACCCCAACCCGTTTCCTGGTTGGGTCTGGTTTACTGGTCTCCGGCCTTAACAAAGCGTTGGAGCCAGACAAACCACCCGGGGTCTGTGTTTCACCCGGTGGGGGGATATTGTTTAAGAGCAGAGCTGAACCAGTACAATGAGTACGGTCACGTGTTGCAGGATCACTGCTTGAACATTGCGTGTCGCCCATCAATGATAAGGGGAAAGCTGCAGCGTGAGAACGTGGAGATGGTCCTTTGTGCTTGGCAGACTTTAAATTGGTTGGTGACAGAGAGCTCAGTTCCCTTCGATTAAAAGGAAGAGGAATCTGATTCAGCCCTGGTCTGTTTACACACACAGCAGTTTGATCACAATCGCCTTTGTGAACATGTGAAACTGGTGGTAGCCTGTGGGCTTCTGCCATGTCCCCCGACCCTTACTAGGAGCCAGGAAAGTGGGTCGTCAGACTCTGTCGGCACGCATCCCTGGGGCGCGGACATGTCACGTGTTTGCTTGGTTTGTGTATTGTCCGCCCCGTGGTTCACAACGGAGCGGGGGCTGGAACACGTGACCCCCCTCACCTATCTCCGTGAGGAGTATGGGGGCTGCTTACAGACGCCTCTGTGCCTGTCCGCTACAGACGGAACAGAGGCACTCTGCTGGGGCTTATTGATTAGGCTAACACCCCGTGAGCCGTGAGGGAGGGGGAGAGGTGACCCCCTCCCTTTATATTGGCTGGCAGGCCAGAGGGACCCGTTCTGCTGAAGTTATTGTTTTTTTTGTTTTTTTGTCAATAAAACAGAGAGGAGCTGTTTATTGAGCTTTATTCGTGCTTAACCCTCCTGTTGTCTTCACTTTCTGTATACACCCATTGTCCTCCGGGTCAAAATGACCCATCTTCACTAAATCTGCAAAAATAAGCTGCTTAATTGAATTTTAAACACCAAATTTCATCTTGCATATTGTCATTCACCACAAAATGTGTGAATACTTGAGTTTTCACCTCTTCACCTGAATTTCTATAGCTTAAGAGAAGAAAAAAATTTGCTAAAAAGTTTTGAATGCATTTTTTATTCATCCCAATGACTCAGTTTCTTTTACTTTTCTCCAGTGAACAATTTAAGAGAATGTATAATACAACAAAAATATGAAAAATAACATAACCCATTTAACTAATTAGCACATGTAGGGCAGTATGCAAGTGCATAGCCTTTGCAGATATATTTCATACACCTGCAGCACACAGTATGTGTTTTACAGTCCTTCTTTTGAGGGCAGAACTGACATCTCTTCCTCTTATTTGCCCTAGCTGGGGAAATGGCTGTGGTAGATGGATCCTTAAGGCCCCAATATACCTGTTTGTTTTGCCTCACGCCGCTCGGCGCCGTGGGAGCACCGCGGCAAAAGCCTTTGATCACGGGCGTGAACGCGCCAAGGTCAAATTTTACTACGCCTACGCGCGCGCGTTGATAAAGTGCCTCGCGTGTCAGCAAATGACCAATCAGCGACCTCAATTTGTCCTGCTCCGCCCGGCTGCAGCCGTTGGAGCCTGCACTTAGAGAGCTGCGCTTGCACAGAACTATATATGAACTGCTTGCGCGCTGCACACGCCAGTCCAGCGGCGTGAGGCAAAAGAAACAGGTATATTGGGGCCTTTAGGTTGATCAGGAACTGCTGCACTCTGAATAGCTTTCACAACTACTGCTGAGGCTTCTGTGCGGGGGACATGCTTCCTTCTTTCAATGAGTGGAGTTACAAGTGCCTTTCCTAGCTGCTCGAGGAACACCCTCCTCTTGTTGTGCTTACGAGACATCCAGCTCGGGTTGATCTCTCTCCAAATCACAAAGGCATTGTAGGAGGACACATCAATGATGTTGTGGAAGATGACCAGGGGCCAGCGGGCAGTCATTCTTCTGCAGCTATATGTTCCAATCACCTTATCTAGGTTGTCCACACCTCCTTTTTGCGGTTGTATTCCAGGATGATGATTGGCTTCCTGTCCTCACGATCGCTGATGTCGCCGTCTTTGTGCAGTGTGCTCAGAAGAACCATATTCTTGTTTTTCTTTGGGAGGTAGAAAACTAGAGCGGTGGTGGGCGTGAAGGCAAACTTTGAGGAGAAGACCTCTCTCTCCTTTGATGCAAGCAGTGCAGGTGGGAGCTCAGGCTTGTTCTTTCGAACTGTACCAACCATGGTGATCTTTCTCTTCAGGAGCTGCTGTCCGAGTTCATAAGACTTTACTTAGACTTAGATCCTCCCGCGCTCGAGAGCGCATTGGGCGGCAAGCTGTTTCCATTGATCTCTATCCTTGGCGATCATCTCCACCGTGCTCGGGTCGAAGCCCTGTACCTTCAGGTCTTTCTCAAAGGATCGTCTCCACGTCAGTTTGGGTCTGCCTCTCTTTCTGTTTCCTTGTGGTTTCCAATTGAAGGCAATCTTTGGTAGTCTCTGTGCTTCCATTCTCAGTACATGTCCTGCAAACTTGAGCTTCCTTAGCTTAATTGTTTGGCTCATGGGTATGGTATGTGTCCTACGATAGACTTCTGCGTTTGTAATCCGATCTAGGTATGTAATCTTCAGTATCTTTCGCAGGCATCTTTGTTGGAATGCATCCAATTTCTTGGCCATCTTTACTGACATCTTCCACGTCTCACTGGCATACAAGGCTGTGGGGATTTAAGGCTGTGGGTAAGGCAGCATCAACATTCAGAAGACTGCAATCAATATGGGCAAGTAAATCCATATCCACGAATCTTAAGGTCAGACTACTGCAAGCAGTGGTTATCCCCACAGCCTTGTATGCCAGTGAGATGTGGAAGAGTTCATAAGAGTTGAAGAAATTGTCACATGTCACATTGTGACCCCTGAGTCCTTCAGTCAGATCAAGCACAACTCGTATCCCCTGGTTCTTCTCTGGGCATCCACTGGCTGACTTCCCAGTATAGACTTGCATTTTCCAAGCATAGCTTGATTTGGCATCGCAAGCCACCCATGACTTGATCCCATATTTTGCTGGCTTGCTGGGCATATACTGCTGGAAAGGACAACAACCTTTGGACAAAAGACATTAGCATCAGTGATTAGCATCAGTGTCACAGAAAACAGTCAAATAAATCAATAGTGAAAATCACTTTTAATTGCAAATATGAAAACAGATTACCTCTAAATGGAACCAGTTGCCCATCCACTGTTACGTCAGGCCCTGGATTGTAGAGATAGGGTAACCGCTCCACCCACTTGTCCCATACCTCTCTTATGGCTGCAAGTTTGTCTGTCACACGTCTTGCTGGTCTTGACTCACGGTCATCAAATCGTATCAGTCTTGAGTAGGTGTGAAAGAGTTTGAGTGGCATTGTGGCTCGGAAAATTGCCCTTCCACTCTCTGCATCCCATAGACTAGCTGCAGCCTCACCGCGGGACCTGTATACACCTGCTAAGATTAGCAGCCCTAAGTAGGCCTGCAGGTCAATCTCATCCATCTTTTTCCAGCTGTCTCCATATTTGCGAAAACCCTCCAAATTTGTCATTTCAAGGGTTATTTTTTCTATTGCTGGTGTGATAAACAGGTAGAATGTAGAAACAATATCCTGGGCATGAGAAACGGCATACCTTGTGGGTCCTGGGGTCATTTTTACAATGTTTTGTTCTGCATGCCTGCCGTGTTGGTCATATGCCGCTGAGGACCATGTTATTTTGCCATTTTTTGAAAGGAAAGTCTCACTTTCAGCTTCAGGGTTTTCTTCTTCTTCTGAGGATGATTGATCATGCTCTGGGTTGTATTCCTCTCCATCTTCTTCTTCGGATACATCCTCCACTTCCTCTTCTGAATCAGAGTTGTCTTGCGGGGCATGTGAGAAAATCACCTCTAAAGCCTCTTCAACGTTATAACGCACACTCATGGCTTCAGCACAGACACAATTCGGGGTCCTGTTATGCAGCACCTTTATAACCTCAGGAAATAACAGCTGGTCTTCTGAAGTCTGCGAGAACACCACCTAATTTGCCTTGTTTACTTCTGCTTCTGATTGATCTGAGACTAATAACAGCTGGTCTTCTGAAGTCTGCGAGAACACCACCTGATTTGCCTTGTTTACTTCTGCTACTGATTGATCTGAGACACAACTAAAACTTTGTAACATTTTGTTGTTTGTAAATAACTCTGTGACCTTGATTTCAACTCTATTTATCTCACGGGTCATTTTGACCCGAAGACCACCTTTGTACATTTTTTTGTACAGCTTACATGGAAATGTGAATAAAAGCAACATTTAACTTTTTCTATTGTTTGGGCCAATCTAGGCAAAGTCTTAAAATTTCAACAACAAAAAAAACATTTAGTGGATTTTTTTTTTTTTTAACACAGTGGCAGATCATTTTGACCCGAAGACAACAGGAGGGTTAAGTGTAACGACATATTTGACTTTATGTCACTCACAGCAGGAAAAACATGATTTGTGCATACAACAGAGTTACCAGCTTTTTGTACCGTGCTACAAATAAAGTCTGGACATGAAAAGATCATTCCCCGTACCGCTTGGGTGGGTGATCGTGTTAAATCAAGACGTGGACCTGGTTCATCAGGCATGCTTTTGTCTGGTGTCCCGGTTCATCGAGGAGGCCCTGTGTCTGACTGCCTGGTGGGGAACAAACCTGTTTTTGCTCTATGCGTGTTCAGTTCGAGGTGGGCCCGGCGGTTGATTCTGCCGGTGCTCGTCCTCGTACGCCGGTCGCTTCTGTGGTAGGGCACGTCTTGCTGAGTGGTGTTGAGGCTGCACAGGTCTGCTCCCAGCTGACTCCCTGGGGTGGGCGAAGGTTCTCCTGGGAATGCCCACCCGGAGAGCTTCGGCCTGTTTACGCCTCTGGTCCAGCTTGGTCTGAATTTGATCCAGAGCTTTCCCAAACAAACCTGCCGGTTCTATCGAGTGGTGGAGAAAAGGCACCTTTTGTCCCTCGGGGAGGTCAGTTAAGGTCATCCACAGATGGCGTATCGCGATGACCACTTCAGCCATGCCTCTTCCTTGCGCAACAGCAGCTGTTCCCATCATGCGGAGCACAAAGTCTGTTGCCCTGCGGGCTTCATCCAGCAAGTCAGCGGCTGCTTGCTTGTCTGTCGTTACCTGGAGCTGCTGCAGTTTTTCAGCCAGGTAAGCTTGCATCAACGCGGACGCGTTCATCGCGCACGCCGCGAGTCCCTGAGCTCTGTAGCATTTCTCGAGCAGAGAAGCTGAAGCTCGACAAGCTTTGCTGGGGAGAGTTGGTTTTGTCCCGGATGACTTGGGAGCCAGGTGACACGCCAGCGTGTCCTCAATTTGAGGCACGTTGGCTATTCCCACCTCATCCATCCCGTCCACGTCGAGAAACTGCGAGAGTGGTAACAGCATGGGAGCTCGGGGCTGAGCCCAGGTGCGAGTCAGCTCTGTGAGGAAGTCCGGGAACACAGGCATCCTTTTCCTCGTGGCGGCCTGCTGCTTTGAATAAAAGTAGTTTTCTGCCAATCTCGTGACCTGTTGACAAGGCGGATGTTCTGGCCATGGGATCTGCAGCGCCTCCGCTGCTCTGTGACACAGGTCGAACAGAGTAGGGATGGAAAAGTCAGTCTCCGGGAGCACAGGTATCGGGGTGCGGGAGAGATCTTCTCCGTGTTCCTCGTATTCAACGTCTGCGTCCTCCGCGGAAAATTCGCCTGAGGCTGAAATCGAGATCTCATCCTCGTTCATCATGCCTCGAGTGTCGAATTTGACTGTTAAGTCCACCATGGGAGCCAGCACGTCTGGGCTGTCTTCCCATTCGACTTGTGTGCTGTCGTCCAGAGCCATGTTCTCGAGCTCCGGCGTGGAAGTGAGGGGCTCGGTGGTGTCTGGGTCCGCTGGCGCTGCGGCGGCACCCATGGCCTTGGCGACGAAGTCCGCCCGGTGCCTCCTCACCGCCTCCAACATCTGGCTGCAGTGTGGGCAAGAGTCGGGCACATCCAGCGCCATTTTTGCGTGTAACATCCCCAAGCAGACGGGACAGGCCTCGTGGGTGTCCGTCGTTGCGAGGGAGAAACCGCATCCGCTAGGACAGGCACGCAAGGTTGGGCTCGCCGTCCTGCTGGTTTTCCTTGGAAGTCTTGTCTTTCGCTTTCTTTTTTCCTGAGGCATGTCCGAGATAAGGTGAGCGAGTCCTTCCAGAATTATTTTTCTTTTATTTTGAGACGTCTCCTCCGTCACGTCGCTTTCGCTGGCTAGCCCGCTACGAGTTAGCAGGGGTAGCGGTTGTTCGCGCAGTTAGCGCCGTTGAGCGAAGCAGTCTGCGGAGAGAGGAAAATAAAAAACTTTGGGGTTAAGAGAAAATGTGCTGGACTAGCTTTCGCTAGCCCAGTAGTATGCAGGAATAATTCTCCGTATGCTCTGTGTAGGGAGCAAGCTCACCTCTGGTTGAGCGATGATGCAACAGAGAAGTCCCGCAAAGAGAGGTAGTTCAGGTTTAAGCGAGGTGAAGGGCAAAAAAGATGATGTCAGGGGAGCTTTAAATCCTACTTACCGGTACCCCGGTAATTTTGTAAAGTTATCTATATACCGGTACCGTTCTAATGTAAAAGAAGAACTAAAAAAGAAACTGATCTTTGACAAGAAAGACAAAGAATGCGAGTGCTGCTTAACAATTAAGCTTTATTTAAATGAAAATTTCTAAATCACACCATTTTGTATTTAACATCTTTTAAATTCAAAATACATAAAAAAAATTAAATTGAGTGTTTGGAAAACAATTTTTATGAACATGTTACGTTATTTAAGATTTGAAATGATATCAAAATGGATATCAAAATATAACAGTTAAACTTTATAAAACATTTGATATTTAAAATTTGATATAGAAAAGTATTTCAGATTTTTAATGTTTTTGAACATCTAAATTAAAGCTGTAGTATGTAACTTTGATAGCAAAATGTTTTTGACACTATCACAATGTCATGTCAGCAGTAGACAGACCTTGATTTTTTCGCATATTATATGTCTGTTGCTTTACTGTAATGGTGAGGGAAAATTTAAACAAATGTTTTTAAA
>JBBPBX010055767.1:0-22991 GCA_038048925.1 Garcialebias charrua
ATACTGCACTTTTCATTAATAAAAATCTCAAAGTGCAACAAAGCAAAAATCAAATAAAACAAGTGATAAAATCAAGTAAAATCAATAATAAAATCAACTAAGATTAAAGACAGAATCATGTGGAGGCAGAATAGGCCTGCTTAAAAAATAAATAAATAAATAAATAAAACAAGTGATAAAATCAAGTAAAATCAATAATAATATCAACCAAGATCAAAGATAAAATCATGTGGAGGCAGAATAGGCTTGCTTAAAAAGAAAAGTCTTCAAGCCGTTTTTGAAGTCAACCAGTGACTGCGGAGCCCTCGGGTAGTCAGGGAGCTGAGGGAGGGAGTTCCATAGGCGGGGGCAGCCACACAGAATGCCCGGTCTTCCATGGTCCTTAACTTGGTTCGTGGAATGTGAAGTAGATTACTGTTCTGTGATCGTAGAGACCGGGTGGATGAATACAGTATGGTGCAAGAATGTCCTTTAGATAATCAGGTGAAGTTCCGTGTAAGCATTGGTGTGTAATGAGAGCAGTTTTGTACTGAATTCTGTAGGTGACAGGAAGCCAATGGAGGTTATGGAGAATGGGTGTACAGGTAGTCCCCGACTTACGAGCGCTCTTACTTACGAGGTCCCGGACTTACGAGTATGCATCTCATTTAATTTTTTTAATTTTTTAATTTATTTTAATTTATTTATTTTTTACTTTTTTTTTTTTTTTATTTTTTATAAATGAATACATGTACAGTACTGGACAGTCACCAAGCACTTAGCCTATCCTAACACAGTTTTTAAAGATGAAGGAATGAGTTGAATTGTCTCCCTTTTACATAAAGGGAGCTAGCTCCCTTTATGGGAATGGAGCCTGCAGGGAGGAGGGAGACAATTCAACTGACTCCTTAACTGTGTTAGGATAGGCTAAGTGCTTGGTGACTGTACAGTACTGTACATTTATCTATTTATAAATAAAAAACAATAAAAAAATAAAAATACTGTATATACAGTACTGTATATTTTTAATAAATAAATGTACAGTACTGTACAGTCACCAAGCACTTAGCCTATCCTAACACAGTTTTTAAAGATGAAGGAGTCAGTTGAATTGTCTCCCTCCTCCCTGCAGGCTCCACCAAGGAAAGGGAAAGGGAGACAATTCAACTCATTCCTTCATCTTTAAAAACTGTGTTAGGATAGGCTAAGTGCTTGGTGACTGTCCAGTACTGTACATGTATTCATTTATTAAAAAAAAAAAGTAAAAAAAATAAAATATATATTATTTTTTTTTTTACTATGTGATCCTACTTACGAATTTTTGACATACGAGCGCCCCCTAGGGACGGAACTCGCTCGTAAGTCGGGGACTACCTGTAATATGTTCAAATTTACGAGCTCTCAATAAAATCCTTGCTGCACTGTTTTGAATATATTGAAGCTTCTGAAGATTTTTGCCAGGGATTCCAATAAACAGGGAGTTGCAGTAGTCGAGCCTGGAGGAGACAAAGGCATGGACGAGTTTCTCAGCATCAGAAAAAGTCAGAGATGGGCGAAGTCTGGAGATGTTTCGAAGATGGAAGAAGCAGGTTTTAAACAGATGCTTAATGTGATTTTCAAATGTAAGATGAGAGTCCATTTTTATTCCAAGATTTGTAACAGAGGTGGAGAGGGGGATGTCTTGACCAGAGAAGGAGATTGTTGTTAAAGTTGATGTTTGTATCTGGTGAGGGGTGCCAATCAGTATGGCCTCAGTCTTGGAGCAGTTTAATTGAAGAAAGTTCTGATTCATCCATGCCCTTATTTCCTCCAGGCAGGTAGAGAGGGCAGTGAGTGAAGATGGAGATGGGGATGATGAGGATGCTCCAGTCCTGATGTAAAGCTGTGTATCGTCGGCATAGCAGTGAAAAGAAATGTTGAACTGATTAATAATTTGACCTAAAGGCAGCATGTAAAGGGAAAACAGCAGGGGCCCCAGAACTGACCCTTGAGGGACACCACAGGAGACACAGACTGTCTGGGAAGTGGCATTGCCAAGACTAACACATTCCAGCCTATCGGAGAGGAAAGATTTGAACCAGTCCAGGACAGTGTCACAGAGACCGACCTCCACATGAAGACGGTGGAGGAGGATACTATGGTCCACAGTGTCGAAAGCTGCAGTGAGGTCAAGGAGGACAAGGATGGAGGGAGAACCAGTGTCAGCAGCCATGAGGACATCATTGGTAACTCTCAGCAATGCAGTCTCAGTACTGTGAGCTGCTCTGAATCCAGACTGGAACTTCTCATACAGAGAGTGTTGCTGTAGGTGGTCCTGCAGCTGAGCAGCAACTGCTTTCTCCAGCACTTTGGACAGAAATGGGAGGTGGGAAATTGGGCGGTAATTAGAAAAAATGTCGGGATCCAAATTAGATTTTTTCAGAAGAGGCCTAATGATGGCAGTTTTTAGAGGCAGTGGAACATGACCAGATTGTAGAGACTGATTTATTATTTGTGTGATTAATGGGCTAATTGCAGAGTGATTGGATTTTATGAGAGACGAGGGGAAGGGATCCAGGGCGCAGGATGAAGGCTTCATTTTCTTGATGATGGACTCCACCTCACTCTGAACAACTTCATCAAAGCTGCTCAGGGACCCAGGATGCAGACGGGTAGATGGTAAACGAAGATCAGGGAGGTTGTGAAGCTGAGATCTGATGGTGTCAATTTTGTTTTTAAATGATGAAAGGAACAGGTTGCATTTTTGAACAGATTCCTCAGGAGTTTGTTTAATGGGATTAAGCAGATGAGTTATTGTGGAGAAGAGCTGTTTAGAGTTACCAGGGCAGGTGTTGATGTTGGAATAATATTTGGAGCGTGCTTCTTTAAGAGAATAGGCGTACGCTTTCTGATGTTCTTTGTATGCCTGTTCATGTACAGAGAGACCAGATGATTTTACACGTCTCATAATGGCCAGTTGCCTTCATGTCTTCTCTAACTGCATCCATATGTCTCCTCTTTGGCCTCCCTCTTTGTCTTTTTCCTGGCAGCTGCATTTCTAACATCCTTCTACCAATATACCCACTGTCTGTCCTTTGGACATGTCCAAACCATCTCAGTCTGGCCTCCCTAACTTTATCTCCCAGTTGTTCAACATGTGCTGTACCTCTGATGATCTCATTCCTGATCTTATCCATCCTTGTCACTCCTAAGGAGAACCTCAGCATCTTCATTTCTGCCACTTCCAGTTCTTTCTCCTGTCTTTTTGTCAATGACACCGTCTCCAGACCATACAATATAGCTGGTCTCACCACTGTCTTGTAAATGTTTCCTTTGACCTTTGCTGACACATTTTTGTCACAAATCACTCCTGAAACTTTTCTCCATCCACTCCATCCTGCCTGGACTCTCTTTTTCACTTCTTTCCCACAGTCCCCATTTTCTTGGACAGTGGACCCCAAGTACTTGAAGTCTTGCACCTTTGTGACCTTTGCTCTTTGTAGCCTCACTGTTCCACTGGCCTCCCTCTCATTCACACATTACTACAGCTGACTTTCATTCCTCTTCTTTCAAGTGCATACCTCCACCTCTCCAAGTTCTCTTCCACCTGTTCCTTGTTCTCACCACAGATCACAATGTCATCTGCAAACATCATAGTCCATGGGGATTCCTGTCTGACCTCATCTGTTAGTCGGCCCATTACCTGAGCAAACAAGAAGGGGCTCAGAGCCGACCCTTGATGCAATCCCACCTCCACTTTGAAGCTATCTGTCACTCCTACAGCACATCTCACCACTGTCCTGCTGTCCTCATACATGTCCTGTACCAGTCTAACATACTTTTCTGCCACTCCAGATTTCCTCATGCAATACCACACCTCCTCTCTTGGCACCCTGTCATATGCTTTTTCTAAATCCACAAACACACAATGAAGTTCTTTCTGACCCTCTCTGTATTTCTCTATCAACATCCTCAAAGCAAAGATGGCATCTGTGGTGCTCTTTCTGGGCATGAAACCATACTGCTGCTCACAGATATTCACCTCTTGTCTAAGTCTTGCTTCCACAACTCTCTCACAGATCTTCATCGTGTGACTCATCAACTTAATTCCCCTGTAGCTGCTACAACTCTGTACATCACCCTTGATCTTAAAAATGGGCACCAGCATACTTCATTCTTCAGGCATTTTCTCACCCTCAAATATTCCATTAAATATTTGAGTCAAAAACCTCACTGCCATCTCTCCAAGACATTTCCAAACCTCCACTGGTATGTCATCAGGTCCTACTGCCTTCCCCTTCTTCATTCTTTTCAGAGCTTTCCGGACTTCACCCTCACTAATCTTTCCCACTTCCTGGTCCACAGTTTCTATGACCTCCACTCTTCTTTCTCTTTCATTCTCTTCATTCATTAGCTCCTCAAAGTAATCCTTCCATCTTCCCATCACACTCTCCTCACTTGTTAGAACATTCCCATTCCCATCTTTAATAAGCCTAACCTGTTGCACATCCTTTCCAGCCTGATCCCTCTGTCTTGCCAATCGGTACAAGTCCTTCTCGCCCTCTTTAGTGTCCAGTCTCCCATACAACTCATTGTACGCCCTCTGCTTTGCCTTAGCTACTTCCCTCTTTGCTCTATGTCCCATCTCCTTATATTCCTGTCTCCTCTCTTCAGTCCTCTCACTGTCATATTTCTTCTTGGCTAATCTCTTTGAATGGCGTCCTGCACTTCACTATTCCACCACCAGGTTTCCTTATCATCCATTCTCTGTCCAGATAACACACCAAGTACCTTCCTACCTGTCTCTCTAATTACTGTTGCTGTAGTAGCCCAGTCACTTGGAAGCTCTTTCTTACCACCCAGAGCCTTTAACAGCTCGTCTGAATTTCTCACAACATTCTTCCTTCCGTTCGTCCATAACAAACACCATGTTCAGGCATAAGGGTGTCCATATGTGCTCTTGGCACCAGGACACCTTAGGTCGCAGCTCGATGATCAACTTTGTTGTCGTCTCATCTGATCTGCGGCCGCATGTCTTGGACACTCGGGTGAAGAGAGGGGCGGAGCTGTCAACTGACCACTACCTGGTGATGAGTTGGCTCCGATGGTGGGGGAGGATGCCGGTCAGACCTGGCAGACCCAAACGTATTGTGAGGGTCTGCTGGGAACGTCTGGCAGAGTCTCCCGTAAGACGGAGCTTTAACTCCCACCTCCGGGAGAGCTTTGAACACGTTCCGAGGGAGGCGGGGGACATTGAGCCCGAGTGGGCCATGTTTCGCGCCTCTATTGTCGAGGCAGCTTATCGGAGTTGTGGCCGCAAGGTTGTTGGTGCCTGTCGTGGTGGCAACCCTCGAACCCGGTGGTGGACACCGGCGGTGAGGGATGCTGTCAAGCTGAAGAAGGAGTCCTATTGGGCCTTTTTGGCCTGTGGGACCCCGGAAGCAGCAGATAGGTACCGGCAGTCCAAGCGGCATGCGGCTCGGGTGGTTGCTGAGGCAAAAACTCGGGCGTGGGAGGAGTTCGGAGAGGCCATGGAGAATGACTTCCGTACGGCTTCGAGGCGATTCTGGTCCACCATCCGGCGTCTCAGGGGGGGAAAGCGGTACGCGACCAACACCATTTATGGTGGGGATGGCGTGCTGTTGACCTCAACTCGGGATGTTGTGAGTCGGTGGGCGGAATACTTCGAAGACCTCCTCAATCCTACTGGCACGTCTTCCACTGAGGAAGCGGAGCCTGGGGACTTTGGGTCGGGCTCTCCAATCTCTGGTGCTGAGGTCGCCAAGGTGGTTAAAAAGCTCCGTGGTGGCAAGGCTCCGGGGGTGGATGAGATTCGTCCTGAGTTCCTTAGGGCTCTGGATGTTGTGGGGTTGTGTTGGCTTACGCGACTCTGCAATATCGCGTGGACATCGGGGGCAGTTCCCTTGGATTGGCAGACTGGGGTGGTGGTTCCCCTATTCAAAAAGGGGATCACACTCTTAAGCCTCCCTGGTAAGGTCTATTCAGGGGTTCTGGAGAGGAGGGTCCGTCGGATAGTCGAACCTCGGATTCAGGAGGAGCAGTGTGGTTTTCGTTCTGGTCGTGGAACACTGGACCAGCTCTACACCCTCAGCAGGGTCCTGCAGGGTGCGTGGGAGTTTGCCAAACCAGTTTACATGTGCTTTGTGGACTTGGAGAAGGCATTCGACCGCGTCCCTCGGGGGGTTCTGTGGGAGGTACTCCGGGAGTATGGGGTACCAGGCCCTTTGATATGGGCTGTTAGGTCCCTGTACGACAAGTCAGGCTCGTTTCCGGTGAGAGTTGGACTCCGCCAAGGTTGCCCTTTGTCACCGATTCTGTTCATAACTTTTATGGACAGAATTTCTAGGCGCAGCCAAGGTGTTGAGAGGATCCGTTTTGGTGGCCTTAGAATCGCTTCTCTGTTTTTTGCAGATGATGTGGTCCTATTGGCTTCATCAGATCGTGATCTACAGCTTTCGCTGGAGCGGTTTGCAGCTGAATGTGATGCGGCCGGGATGAGGATCAGTTCCTCCAAATCCGAGGCCATGGTCTTGAGCCGGAAAAGGGTAGCATGCCTTCTCCGGGTCGGGGAGGAGGTCCTGCCCCAAGTGGAGGAGTTTAAGTATCTCGGGGTCTTGTTCACGAATGAGGGAAAACTGGAGCGTGAGATCGATAGGCGGATAGGTGCAGCATCCGCAGTGAAGCGGGTGCTGTACCGGTCTGTCGTGGTGAAGAGAGAGCTGAGTCAAAAGGCAAAGCTCTCAATTTACCGATCGATCTACGTTCCCACCCTCATCTATGGTCATGAGCTTTGGGTTATGACCGAAAGAACGAGATCTCGGATACAAGCGGCTGAAATGAGTTTTCTCCGCAGGGTGGCTGGACTCTCCCTTAGAGATAGGGTGAGAAGCTCAGTCATCCGGGAGGGACTCGGAGTAGAGCCGCTGCTTCTCCACATCGAGAGGAGCCAGTTGAGGTGGCTCGGGCATCTGGTTAGGATGCCTCCTGGACGCCTCCCTGGTGAGGTGTTCCGGGCATGTCCCACCGGGAGGAGACCCAGAGGAAGACCCAGGACACGCTGGAGGGACTATGTTTCTCGGCTGGCCTGGGAACGCCTTGGGATTCCCCCAGAGGAGCTGCTCCAAGTGGCTGGGGAGAGGGAAGTCTGGGCCTCCCTACTTAGGCTGCTACCCCCGCGACCCGACCCCCGATAAGCGGAAGAAAATGGATGGATGGATGGATTCTTCCTTCTTTAGCTTCCACCATTTGGTCTTTTTCTCTGATTTTACTCTTTTTCTCTTCACTATCCAATGCTGTCTGGCCACGCTCTCCCCTGCCACAACCTTACAGTCTCCAATCTCCCTCAGGTTTCCTCTTCTACACAGAATGTAGTCGACCCGCGTACTCCTTCCTCCACTCTTTTTTTTTCTTTCATTAATTACAGCTTTACTCATTTAAGGTTGTACATGAGGACAGAAGTAGAAAGGCTCAATGTTTTCGTCTATGCTACCTTTCTGGTATTTTCTTTTTTGGACTATTAATTTTAGTTATGAACAAAAACAAAAATTAACATATTTGAACAAAAATGGGGAATGCACCATTTGAACAATAAAACTCACAAGAACATCAAGGGGTAGGACACATAATTCACAAATACAATCAAATGAAGTCAGATCTAATTGGTTTTACATACTCAGTCCATTTGGACCAGATCTTATAAAATTTGTCTTTTTCAACTTGTAGGGAAAAATAAACATTTTCCATAACATAAATCTGGTATACTACATCCGTCCATTCATCAATGGTGGGTGGGTCCGGTTTTAGCCATTTCCTTGTGATGGCTTTCTTACTGGCTGCCAGTAATATAGCCAGCAGTTTTTTGTCTTTATTGTTCCATGTCTCCAACCGTAGATAACCCAAGTATAACGTTTCACATTTGAATGGATTGTTTATATTGAATATATTTCAATATGTTTGTGGAACTCTTCCCAGTATGCTTTTATTACTTGGCAGTCCCAGAAAACATGGAAGTGATTAGCTCCCCTAGTTCCACAAAGTCTCCAGCAGGCGTCTCCATTTCCCTGATATCGTCTCTGAATGGGTGTGTAAGAAAAACGTGCAATGTTTTTCCAACAGAATTCTCACCATGTGTTTGATCTGGTTGAGACCCACTGTAGTTGACATATTTCCTCCCAGCTTTCTTCTGAGATTATTACCTTTTATTTCCTTCTCCCATTTCCTCTTTATGTAATCTGTATTTTAATGTTTAGATAGTTGTATGGCTTTATATAATTTGGAGATAATTCTGCTGTCTGATCTGGGCTTAAAGAGCGACTCCACACCCTGTGGATCGGTAACTCCTCCCCCGAAGCAGTTTGAAATTTTCCCTCAAAATAGGCGTGTCGAGAGTCGAGCAGGGGAGGAGGTTGGGGGTTGTCCTGTGTTCACGCCCCCTCTAGTGGTAAACTCCCACCCCTCCCTAAGTTTAGATTTCAAAATGGCGGATAGTCGCGTCTTCAGTAAGTAAATACCTAAACTTTTACCAAAATAACAGTTGTAAAATGTTGCGTGCATTTAATCACACACACACACAGCTTATGCTTCTGAACACAGAACACATTAAAAACCTGTGTTTAGCTGCATGGCATGCAGTGTACAGCTGTGTTTTTGTCATTTTAATTTGCCACATCTTATTACTTAGCACATTACAAAAGTAACGTTTCATAATAAATTTTATTATAAAATATTGATTTTTCCTACCCTCTATAGGGTAGGGTTTGTTTGACGCTTTGGCTTATTTTTGTTATGCAACCCAGAACTAAACACACATTGTTTTTTGAATTGACTATTAATTAGCACCAAACAGTGGTAAAATCTTTTATTTGGTTTCCAAATACTGTATCCGTGTTTAGAAACATTAGATAAGCTTGTACAATATATATTTGTTAGGACATGTATACAGTATTTGTTTAAGCTATGTGTCAGCTAATCAAAACTGGGCACAGCACAGCTGATAAGATTAATGAGAAAATATTTCTTAATGCAAACCAAACCAATTGCAATAAATTTAACAATACAGGGAACCCCCGTGTTACGAACGAGATCGGGACCTAAGAACGGTTCGCAGCTCGATCCGTTCGTAGGTAGGGGGTGAAAATTATATTTAAAAAAAAAAATTATTCATTCATTCATTCATTCAACCTTTATTTATCATGCTAACGGAGCGCGCGCACACATTTAAGCATGTAAAGTAGTGTACTGTAATGTTAAACATTGCTATTCACATTTACAGAATAAATAAAAATATATTTTCTTACTTTGAGATGGTCAAAGCCGACATCTTAGGTTGCCATGCGTTGATTGTTTTCGGGCCGAGCAGCGCGGGGGCCGGCAAGCCACCGCAGCTGCTCCAGGCCTGTGTTAGCTAGCTGGCTAGCTTCTGCTAGCCAAGCCATGAGCTAGTGTTGGAGCGGCGGCGCGATCAATCTGCAGCTTCTGCTGCTCCAGCCGCTGCTCCAGCCTGAGACGTCCACAGAGCTATTCCAGCTAGTAATTAATCCACATGATGCGATCCTGGTCACCAGTGTTCAAAAGGCCGGCTCCCGTGTTAGCTCCAGTGTTAGCTCTGGAGCTAGCCAGGCCGGAGGTGTAGCCAGGCCGGCCGGAGGTGTTCGCACGGCGGCCTGGCACGATCGGCGATAAATCCGCTGCCTGAGACATCCACAAAGTTCACAGAGACGTTTCCAGCTAGTAATTAATCCATATGAAGCCATCCTGGTCACCAGTCTTCGTCCAGCTCTCGGCAGCTAACCTAAGATGGCGTCCGGTCCGGTGTTCTACATTAATTTGTGACCGGAGACCCCAGTGACTGAACCTTAAATAGCGTCCGGTGTTCTACATTAATTTGTGACCGTGTAAACTGAAGACCTACTTCCTGTTTCCCAAAATTGCTCAAAAATTGCTCAAAAATGATCAGAAATGATCTTTTTTATCATAATTATTATTTATAAAGCCTTTAAAACAACCAGAGCTGCAACAAAGTGATGTACACATGAAATTAAGAACATTTAAACACAAAAAAAAAAAAAAAAATATTTTTTTTTTTTTTTTTAATTCATATTTTTATTAAATATGATATGTTCGTAAGTCCCGTGGTTCGCAGGTCGATGGGGTCGTAGGTCGGGGGTTACCTGTACATGTACTGTGTATCCTTTAAAATGTTCTTTTCAGATAACTGTGATAACTCAAAGCACCCAGCAGCCACACAGAGTAATTGCAGCCAGGATTTCTTTAACCAAGAAGAAGATGATGCAGAGTCTCGGCCAGAGCTTCATCTCCTGAGACCTGCATCCACGACAATGTTGGTACAGCTGAGACCCTGGTGTTCGTTTCTGGCTGGAAGGTGGGGCATCCTGAAGGTGGTTGGGACTCCTCGTTCTGCTGTCCACTGCGTCCAAACAGAGGAGCTGGGGTGGTGTCCCATGTGTTTTCAGAACCTTTTGTTGTTTTGAAGTAACTTACTGTTAATAAAATGAATCATAGACAACTAGTTTTTGTAATCAATTTGTTTATTTATTTTTTCCCTCATGCATGAGGACAAATCTGGGACACGATGCAGCGGTCGACTTCCCTCACTCCATCCCGACCCTGGATATTTGCAGTCCTGAAAAGAGAAAAGATCAAAAGTTTAATCTGAGTAAATGTAACATTTTAATGGAGAAAGATGTTGATTCAAAATTTCACAGTGTCAACAAATCCCCAAAATGTTGGGACAGGTAGCAATGAACAAATAAACAAGAATTAATGTTGCATAAACTTTTTTAAAACTTTTTTTATATAAATGTCCGCCATAATAAAAGTAATAAATAAAATAATAAAAACATAATTAATAATATTAATACCTGCAGACAGAGGGTAGGGTACAAAAGTAATAAATAAAACATGAATACATGTACCTGGTGAATCAGCTCTCATATATGTCACCTCCAAAGTGACATGTCTACATGTCTCCTTGATGCTTGATGTCTGTGAAGCACGGCTCAGATTGGATGTGGAACGCCTCATGGAAATAAAAAAAGAACAACACATTTTAATCACCTTACAAACAAGCATACTGTACTTGTTTTCACTTTGTTGATCTGTTAAACAGATGACCCAGTGCAAAATAAATACTGCTGCCCATGATACTCATTCACAAGTACACATTATTTTATAAATACCTTTGATGCACAACATTATTATTTGCAGCAAAAGTACACCGTGTCTAAAACATCGTAACTAGTACAACAGCTAAAATTAGCGCCAGCTAGTCTCCATTGTTTTTTTATGTCACGGTCTTCTTTATCAGAGTTCATAAGAGTTCACACACTCTGCGGTGTTCATAAGAAACACTAGATTTTGAGCATTTAAACACAACTACAACACAAACTTAACGTTGATCAGCAACAGAACGCCGCGACCTTATGTGGGGCGAGCCACACCGAAGCAAAGCTGCAGGCCGCAATAAACAGCACATGAAGAAACACGTCATGTACTCAAAAGATAAATTATGGAATGAAAGGTGTAAAATGGTACTCACCTCCAAACGGATTGTAACCTGATGGTGTAAGGGTGGGTGAACATCAGTTTGAAGAGCTTTCTTGGAACATCGTGGCTCTTCTATGCTAATGCTATGTTGCTAATCGCTAATCCAACCCCTGAACTCTGGAGGGGGAGTGACCTGGGAGTGACCTTCTCGGGGGAGTGGCTCCACTTTTATACACAGGCAGCAGCGG
Organism: Garcialebias charrua; assembly: GCA_038048925.1. Taxonomy (NCBI): domain Eukaryota; kingdom Metazoa; phylum Chordata; class Actinopteri; order Cyprinodontiformes; family Rivulidae; genus Garcialebias; species Garcialebias charrua. The sequence goes on from JBBPBX010055767.1 coordinate 11,733, forward strand.
ATGTGACGAAATTGGGCGAAAATTAATGACTGTGCGAATCGTAAACTAATGAGAAAATCAGGGTGCAATACCACAGTTCAACCCATAGGACTATATACAGTATTTTTTTTATTTTTTTTATTTATTTATAAATAGATAAATGTACAGTACTGTACAGTCACCAAGCACTTAGCCTATCCTAACACAGTTTTTAAAGATGAAGGAGTCAGTTGAATTGTCTCCCTCCTCCCTGCAGGCTCCATAGGGAGCTTGCTCCCTTTATGTGAAAGGCAGACAATTCAACTTATTCCTTCATCTTTAAAAACTGTGTTAGGATAGGCTAAGTGCTTGGTGACTGTCCAGTACTGTACATGTATTCATTTATTAAAAAAAAAAAAAAAGTAAAAAAAAATAAAATAATTTAAAAAAAAAATATTCTTTTTTTAAATGAGTCATGCTCGTAAGTCCGGGACCTCGTAAGTCAGAGCGCTCGTAAGTCGGGGACTACCTGTACTGGGCCATAAACATGCACAGCACTTTATTTACAAACACGTATCTAACACATTACACCACACATTCATCCATAAACACACATAGTACCTGTACAGCATGTATAGTACTGTACAGTAATGTTAAACAGTGCTATTCATCACAGCACATTCAATACTGTAATTAAAAAAACAACTTTAGTGTACCTAGATGTATGAAAACAAAGTGCCTTTGTGTACAGTCCAGTCCAGGAACTTTTAAAAGGTACAGTAATGTATTTTTCACCACAGAAAAAGCATACAAAATACAAATCTCTTACTAAACAGTTCTCAACCATAATCAGCCAATTATGTCAACCATGAACACTTCTCAAAGAGCAACAGCTATTGACATCAATCAGTAGCAAATCAGCAGCAATTCACATCCATCCATCATCAGCAAATGATGTCAACTATGAACACTTCTCAAAGAGCAACAGCTATTGACATCAATCAGCAGCAAATCAGTAGCAGTTCACAATAAATGTTTCCTGTTCTCTTTTAACCAACAGATTGCAGGTTTTTAAAAGCTTAAATTTTCCACAATGTGACTGTAATTACTCATTCTGGCCGCTATAGATGCACTGTTGACTCTAAGGCTGCGTTGACTACCGCTAATTCCGTTAGCTTGAAAACGAAGACGGTGAAAAATCAACTTTTTGGATGAGTTTTAGCCTGGATGTGACAATCGCTTAAACAAACGTTCATTTAAAATAAGAAAGTTTAAGAGTAGGAGGAAGACGGAAGATGAAAGGAAATGGAGTCATGAGGAGAGGTACTATCTTGATGTGTTTTAACCAGAAACATGGCAGCTCTCCGGCCGATCTCGGCTACACGTTGGTACACTTGGCAAAGCATTTGACGACTTGTTACCTCGTGAAGACGGTCAGTCTCCCTCGGTCCAGTTGGTCAGTTCGTTTACCGTTCTTCAGCGTCTCCAGACGTGTGCCAAGACTCGGACCGTAGTAACGCACGTCCTGGTTGGCTTTTCAGAATTAAACTTTCCTTGGAGGAAAATTCATTCAGATGGAGCTTTCCAGCTCTTGAAGATGACTTATAACTTGGCATGTTATAAGTCTTTAACTGGATGACGTGTCCTTAGCGTGTGACTGGCGTTCATTCAGCTCTTTTGGGGAACCTCATGGCTTGAGGTCTTCCACCGATTCTCAGGCTCAGATAGGAAGTAGAGCCTTAAAAGAAGACGGTTGACTCAGGCAAATCCATCCGCTCATTGGTTGCTTTGCCAGAGAACGGGAGGGTTCTGCTCAGGCCAGAAGAGTGAAGTTTTGAAGGTTGAGCAAGATAACAGAGAAAGATAGTATTCAGGACAGCCAGACTCATAGTCGGCAGTGCTAAAGATTATTAGATTAGACTGATTCACGTGGCAACCTTCTTAAAACAACTTCTGAAAAGCTCAGCTTGACATAAATTTCAACTTTAGGCAGCATTCTGACTAAGACAGAGAAAAATATACCAGCATAGCACATGATCATTCACATATTAAGAACACAGCATATTAAAGAGTGACTACTCATGCAGATAACAAATGATCATAACGACAGAAGGTCATTATGTTAATTAATTCTGAATTAACATAAATTAAAAGGAAGTCTTTTCTGAATGATTTGTGTCTTAATTCAAAATAACTGTAATAAAATAGTGTTAATGTATTTTTACTGAAAGTATCAGTGAAAAGGTGTCACTGGGACAGTTCAGAGACGAAGGTGTATCAGAGACCACCGTCTGGATTACTACACTTATGTTGGTACAACAGGACTGAACCATTTATTTAACAGAATCATAAATTACATCACAACATATTTACATGATTGGTTGATCAGGTTTCCTATAATTAACTTCAGCACAGCTGAAACATGTGTCCATAATTTTAATAGGAACAACAGAACACAAGGTCCTACACAGTCCACCAAGAATCTTTCAAAAGGTTCAGCAATAGCCTGGATGGGATACAGAGGAGCAGGTGGGACAGTCTGGTTCGGTTTTCCAGATATCTGACAAAAGTGGCATGAGTTGCAATGACTTACAACATCCTTCTTTAAGCCTGGCCCCCAAAAATGGCGTAACACACGGTCATATGTTTTTCTAATACCCAAGTGACCAGCTAAGGGACTGTCGTGCACCAAACATAAAACCTCTGGGCGATACAGAGTAGGGAGAACAATCTGTTCCATGCTACGCCACCCCTCATTAGCAGAGGCTGTCAATGGTGTCCATTTACGCATTAAAATGCTATCATTAAAGAAGTAACCAGTACTCAGTATGTCAGGATTATCAGTTTCTGTGTCACAAAAACATGGTGCCAAACTAACATTGTTCTTCTGAAGGTTGATCAGCTGTTCTCTGGACCATGAGAGTCCTACCCCCTCTAAAGTGTTGTTCTCTGAGCTCACTGGGCCCTGGTCAGTCTCAGAACTGAATAAAATATTGTCGCTCAGCTCTCGACTTCTTCCTCTTTCTCCTCCTTCTGTTGGCGTTTAAGAGCTGCACGGGTAACGGCGCATGAGATGAAAACATTAGGAAATGTGCGAACTAAGTTATCTGGTTGAGGGGAAATCATTGGAACAGGAGTTAACTCTGGAGTGACTAACACATGACCTCCAGCTAAGTTGTTACCCATAATCATGGAAATGCCTGCAATAGGAAAGTTTGGATCTAATCCTACCACCACGTTTCCTGAACACAACTCTTGACTGAACCACAATCCTACATAAAGGAACATTAACTTCCTGCATATTAAAACCACAAATGGGGACTCCAGCTTCCATCTTAATAACCTCATCTCTAGTTAAAACATTGTCCAAAATGAATGACTACGAAACGGCTGTGTCCCGAAGTATTTTAACAGGTATCTTTTTCCCTAAATGAGACGTAGAGATAAACCCCTCCATTATAAAAGGTTTGAAACATCACGTTCACAGGTTCCTGTCACAGAGGAAAACGACTTATCTAGCCTTTTAACCGCAGTTACGGGCTTTGGTTCTTTTCTCTGTAACTTAGGACCGGTCCTAGTGATGTCTCCTTCTTGTTTGCAATAAAAACATCTTACTAGATCTTTCACATCACTTTCACGTCATTCCACAGGTATATCACGGTCTCTGTGAGGAAAAACAGGCCCTCTGAATTTACCATTACCATTACCTTTGGATCGAAAATGTTGAGAGGACTCAAAACTGGACTTTACAAAACTAGGGCCTCGAGTTTTATCAAAGCTTGAATGGTCAAAGTGTATTTTATGCGTCAGCATGTACTCATCCACTAAGATTGCAGCGTTTGATACTTCTGACACTTTATTTTCGTTTAAATACATGGTTACTCTCTCTGGTAAGTTTGATTTGAAATCTTCTATCAAAATTAACTGCTTAATGTCACACTTAAGCTGGTTAAAGTCAGTCACCGCACTCGAAGTACACCAGCGATCAAAAATAAGCTCATTTTCTCTGACATATTCGGCATAAGACTGATTTTCTGACTTTTTCCATTTTCTGAATTTTTGCCGGTACGCTTCCGGAACCATTTCATACGCACGTAGTGTAGCTTCTTTTACGTTAGCATAAACACCACTATCAGTCGCAGAAAGAGAGGCATAAGCTTCCCGTGCTTTCCCTTTTAATACACTGTAACAAAATGGGCCAAACAGTTTCTGGCCACTTCAAAGTACATGTTGCTCTTTCAAACACGATAAAATATTTATCTACTTCTTTTTCATTAAATGGAGGTACTAAGGAAACATGTCTACTTACGTCAAATTCTCGAGCAGGAAACGGAGCAGATCCACGTTCCAGTTCCTTCAAACGTATCTCCGCATCTAACTCCATTCTCCGTTGTTCTAACATAAGTTTTTGTAACATTATTTCCTTCTCATGTTCCCTCCTCTGTTGCTCAAGCACCATTTCTTTTTCAATCTCTTTTAGACGTACACGTCCCTCCAGCTCATGGTCATTGTACGGAGAACCTTCTGGGTATTTCGACGTCGTCACGGCAGAAAAAAACTTCGCTATATTAACCCAGCAGTTAACTCGCTCTCCACAGTTTCTCTTTTTGAGTGTTTATTTAACGTAACTTCATAGTAGTCCGCTATGCACAAAAGCTGCTCTTTAGTACAGCTAGCCAAAACCTCTGCTGTGGGTCGTTCCACAAAACTTGTTAAATCAAAATCCATGGCAAACACAGGCAAAGTACCGTGTAAACACCAACGTCCCAGCAGTACGTGAACGCACCACCACTACACACACAGCGCTGGACCTGCCTACGAGCCAAAACAACAGAAGGATTATATCATAACCTATTATTAACCCAACAAGGATCAAAATCTCAGCAAGGATTCAAATCCCGGACGAGGCGCCCAAAAATATGTTACGACTGGCTCAGGTCGAACACATTTAATGGACACAGGACACAAAGAAGGATGTAGTTAAATAAAAACGTTATAGACTACTGCACGTCTAATGTCAAGATGGATCCCCGTACTTCTCCCTCCTGGTGCGGAGCGCAGCGTCTTCTGGCACAGCATCACAAAACAAACGAAAGTAACAAAGGAATGGTGGACAGCGTGAGTCGGCCAAAAGTAAAATAACGTCACCAGAGCAGGGCCAACCCATAGAACAGGGTCGTCGAAGCCTCTCTAGTGACGGACTACCTAACCAAAAGGGAAGTCTAGGAGTAAAAAGGAAAACAATAAAACTGGACTACCGAACTCACACTATCAGCAGAAAAAAAAAAAAAAACTCCAAACAGTTTGTCACACCTCGGCCAACCACACAACCTCCCGGTTGAACAAAACTAGCCAAACCACATAGTTCAATGTCCCTCACCTGAGCAGGACCTAAACATCACAAATACACCCTACAGCTTCAAAGTGCATTAAGCACAACAAAACCAAAACAAGCAACTACTTCATAGTGCACCAAGCACAGCCAGAAACCAAAATGAGCAATCAGCAACTCGCTAACAATTCCCTCAACAGGGGATTACCAACCTTCAAGACAAGGGCGGGCGGAGTACACGCCACGGTACCTCACAAGCCGTTTTCGCACTGCACCGCCCTCAACAGCCCGTCCCGTCCCGCCCCACCTTCTAACCCGGGTTCATGTGGTTCGCATTTGCCTTTTCGGGCCGGCGTCAGCTCTCGTTTTGGAACCCGCTCGACGCAGGTTCTTATCGGGCCGAGCTCCCGGGCCCAGTTTGAAGTCATGTACTGCTCACATTTGATTCGTTGTTTGTAGCAGGGGCGGGACTCGTTCTAACAACAACCTCAGCGCGAGCTGAATTTCATTAATATTTAACTACAGAAACCCCTAAAAAAAATTGTTAGCTGAATTAGTGTTTCAGAGTTAAATTTTTGTTAATAACTGATTACAAAATAAGCTTATGTTAGAACGTAAATAACATGAAGCGCTCACCCATTTCCGCCTTTCAGCGCGAGCTGAATGTCATTAAAATATAACTAATATTGTCTAACTCTTGCGCGCAGCCAGGGTTTTAAAATATAACTAATAATCTCTAACTCCTACGCGTAGCCAGAATGTTACGAGGGGGGATTCCTTTATAGGTAAAGTGGACTCCTGAAAAAACCAATCCGCCGCCGTGGCTGAGAGGAAGCACGCACGGCTTTCCACTCTACATTTTATCTTGACTCGTACGGGTTCGAATCTCACCTGGTACAAGTTATTTTACGTTAGTCTTTTATTGGATAAAAACAAAGAAGGAGTTTGTGTTAACCAAACAAACTCCTTTTTATTTTCTCTAATAAAAGACAAATGTAAAATAACTTGTACCAGGTGAGATTCGAACCCGTACGAGTCGAGATAAAATGTAGAGTGGAAAGCCGAGCGCGCTTCCTCTCAGCCACGGCGGCGGTTTGGTTTTTTCAGGAGTCCACTTTACCTATAAAGGAATCCCCCCTTGTAACATTCTGGTTACGCATAGGAGTTAGAGATTATTAGTTATATTTTAAAACCCTGGCTACGCGCAAGAGTTAGACAATATTAGTTATATTTTAATGACATTCAGCTCGTGCTGAAAGGCGGAAATGGGTGCGCGCTTCGTGTTATTTACGTTCTAACATAAGCTGATTTGTAATCAGTTATTAACAAAAATTAAACTCAGAAACACTAACATATATATTCAGCTAACAAATATTTTTTAGCGGCGTCTCCTCTCTTAAAACACTGTAAGCGCGCACACAAGAACACTCCACCCACTTCCAGAGAACTGCCCACCCACTTCCAGAGAACTGCCCACCCACTTCAAGGCGGCTCTCCGGACAATGCGTAATGAGCGGGGGCGGGCCCGGCCGGGCTCTGGTTCAACCAGGGGCGGGCCAGGCCTTTGAGGGCTGTGCAGTGCGAAAACGGCTACAGTACCAAAACAGCTCAGCATGAAGCAACCACACTCTCTGAGCCCAACAAACTCCACATTCAAGCAACCTCACCCTGAAGTTTATATAAGAGCGTCACACAGGACCTTCAGGCTGAACACACAAGCCTGTCCATAATCAGACCAAATAACCAAACAAAACAAGACTGCAGCCAACATATACAAAACCTGTAGGTGTCAGAATTGGCACCATCCTCCAGGATACATAACAGCAGCAAACTGGTTGATCCACTATGAGAAGGTGCTATTTATAAGACTGAGCTGAATATAGCATCTCAGTCTGAAGAAGTCTTTCGGAGGAAAGACGAAACGTTTCTACATTTTTTTTGTTGTTGTTTGTTTTTTGAATGTCCAGAGGACTAGACTGAACTTTTTTAGATTTTTCTACCTGGAATCTTGAGCATGCATCAGGATAACTAGTCACATAGTTTTCTTTGTTACTCTGCATCCCTACATTGCTAAGGTAGTAGGAAGGCTATAGGGTCTGGACAAAAGTGACCAGAACTGCAGAAATACAAAATGGTGAAGGAAGAAGTGACCAATATATATTGTTAAATCCACAGCAATAAAATTAGACAAAACTGTTAATCTCTCCATTGATTTTCAAGTGAAAATTAAAAATGGCTATCAGTTAATATTCTCATGGCCTTTCCTGTTCCCAGCTGCTCATCAAACAGCTATTAAATCAAGGGCTATAAGATCTAATGAGAAGAATTTGGCCAGCCTTTTCTAAGCAAAGTACAGTATTGTTATCTTTAGCATTTATTAAGTCTTGACCACAATTCTGAATCTGACTGGTTGATCACCTTGTCCATACGGACTTTTGCTCTCATTTTGTTTTAATAGGTCTGGGATTATTATAAAAATACTGAATGAATAATATAAATGGAAACAATGTTCCCTCGCCCGTACGCGGGTCACCGGGGCCCCACTCTGGAGCCAGGCCCGGAGGAGGGGCACGTTGGCGAGCGCCTGGTGGCCGGGCTTTCACCCATGGAGCTCGGCCGGGCACAGCCCGAAGAGGAGACGTGGGTCCCCCTTCCCATAGGCTCACCACCTGTGGGAGGGGCCAAAGGGGTCGGGTGCATTGTGGAATGGGTGGTGGCCGAGGGCGGGGACCCTGGCGGTCTGATCCTCGGCTACAGAAGCTGGCCATTGGGACATGGAATGTCACCTCTCTGGTGGGGAAGGAGCCTGAGCTAGTGTGTGAGGTTGAGAGGTTCCGGCTAGAAATAGTCGGACTCACCTCAACGCATGGCTCTGGCTCTGGAACCAGTTTCCTTGAGAGGGGTTGGACACTCTTCCACTCTGGAGTTGCCCCTGGTGAGAGGCGCCGAGCAGGAGTGGGCATACTTGTTGCCCCCCATCTTGGTGCCTGTACGTTGGGGTTCACCCCGGTGAACGAGAGGGTAGCCTCCCTTCGCCTACGTGTGGGGGGACGGGCTCTGACTGTTGTTTGTGCCTATGCGCCAAACGGCAGCGCAGATTACCCACCCTTTTTGGAGTCCTTGGAGGGGGTATTGGAGGGTGCGCCTCCTGGGGACTCCCTTGTTCTGCTGGGGGACTTCAACGCTCACGTGGGCAATGACAGTGAGACCTGGAGGGGTGTGGTTGGGAGGAACGGCCCCCCTGATCTGAACCCGAGTGGTGTTCTGTTGTTGGACTTCTGTGCTCGTCATGGATTGTCCATAACGAACACCATGTTCAGGCATAAGGGTGTCCATATGTGCTCTTGGCACCAGGACACCCTAGGTCGTAGTTCAATGATCGACTTTGTTGTCGTCTCATCTGATCTGCGGCCGCATGTCCTGGACACTCGGGTGAAGAGAGGGGCGGAGCTGTCAACTGACCACTACCTGGTGGTGAGTTGGCTCCGATGGTGGGGGAGGATGCCGGTCAGACCTGGCAGACCCAAACGTATTGTGAGGGTCTGCTGGGAACGTCTGGCAGAGTCTCCCGTAAGACGGAGCTTTAACTCCCACCTCCGGGAGAGCTTTGAACACGTTCCGAGGGAGGCGGGGGACATTGAGCCCGAGTGGGCCATGTTTCGCGCCTCTATTGTCGAGGCAGCTTATCGGAGTTGTGGCCGCAAGGTTGTTGGTGCCTGTCGTGGTGGCAACCCTCGAACCCGGTGGTGGACACCGGCGGTGAGGGATGCTGTCAAGCTGAAGAAGGAGTCCTATTGGGCCTTTTTGGCCTGTGGGACCCCGGAAGCAGCAGATAGGTACCGGCAGTCCAAGCGGCATGCGGCTCGGGTGGTTGCTGAGGCAAAAACTCGGGCGTGGGAGGAGTTCGGAGAGGCCATGGAGAATGACTTCCGTACGGCTTCGAGGCGATTCTGGTCCACCATCCGGCGTCTCAGGGGGGGAAAGCGGTACGCGACCAACACCATTTATGGTGGGGATGGCGTGCTGTTGACCTCAACTCGGGATGTTGTGAGTCGGTGGGCGGAATACTTCGAAGACCTCCTCAATCCTACTGGCACGTCTTCCACTGAGGAAGCGGAGCCTGGGGACTTTGGGTCGGGCTCTCCAATCTCTGGTGCTGAGGTCGCCGAGGTGGTTAAAAAGCTCCGCGGTGGCAAGGCTCCGGGGGTGGATGAGATTCGTCCTGAGTTCCTTAGGGCTCTGGATGTTGTGGGGTTGTGTTGGCTTACGCGACTCTGCAATATCGCGTGGACATCGGGGGCAGTTCCCTTGGATTGGCAGACTGGGGTGGTGGTTCCCCTATTCAAAAAGGGGGACCGTAGGGTGTGTTCCAACTATAGAGGGATCACACTCTTAAGCCTCCCTGGTAAGGTCTATTCAGGGGTTCTGGAGAGGAGGGTCCGTCGGATAGTCGAACCTCGGATTCAGGAGGAGCAGTGTGGTTTTCGTCCTGGTCGTGGAACACTAGACCAGCTCTACACCCTCAACAGGGTCCTGGAGGGTGCGTGGGAGTTTGCCCAACCAGTTTACATGTGCTTTGTAGACTTGGAAAAGGCATTCGACCGCGTCCCTCGGGGGGTTCTGTGGGGGGTACTCCGGGAGTATGGGGTACCAGGCCCTTTGATATGGGCTGTTAGGTCCCTGTACGACCGGTGTCAGAGCTTGGTCCGCATCGCTGGCAGTAAGTCAGGCTCGTTTCCGGTGAGAGTTGGACTCCGCCAAGGTTGCCCTTTGTCACCGATTCTGTTTATAACTTTTATGGACAGAATTTCTAGGCGCAGCCAAGGTGTTGAGAGGATCCGTTTTGGTGGCCTTAGAATCGCTTCTCTGTTTTTTGCAGATGATGTGGTCCTATTGGCTTCATCAGCTCGTGATCTACAGCTTTCGCTGGAGCGGTTTGCAGCTGAATGTGATGCGGCCGGGATGAGGATCAGTTCCTCCAAATCCGAGGCCATGGTCTTGAGCCGGAAAAGGGTAGCGTGCCCTCTCCGGGTCGGGGAGGAGGTCCTGCCCCAAGTGGAGGAGTTTAAGTATCTCGGGATCTTGTTCACGAATGAGGGAAAACTGGAGCGTGAGATCGATAGGCGGATAGGTGCAGCGTCCGCAGTGAAGCGGGCGCTGTACCGGTCTGTCGTGGTGAAGAGAGAGCTGAGTCAAAAGGCAAAGCTCTCAATTTACCGATCGATCTACGTTCCCACCCTCATCTATGGTCATGAGCTTTGGGTTATGACCGAAAGAACAAGATCTCGGATACAAGCGGCTGAAATGAGTTTTCTCCGCAGGGTGGCTGGACTCTCCCTTAGAGATAGGGTGAGAAGCTCAGTCATCCGGGAGGGACTCGGAGTAGAGCCGCTGCTTCTCCACATCGAGAGGAGCCAGTTGAGGTGGCTCGGGCATCTGGTTAGGATGCCTCCTGGACGCCTCCCTGGTGAGGTGTTCCGGGCATGTCCCACCGGGAGGAGACCCAGAGGAAGACCCAGGATACGCTGGAGGGACTATGTTTCTCGGCTGGCCTGGGAACGCCTTGGGATTCCCCCAGAGGAGCTGCTCCAAGTGGCTGGGGAGAGGGAAGTCTGGGCCTCCCTACTTAGGCTGCTACCCCCGCGACCCGACCCCGGATAAGCGGAAGAAAATTGATGGATGGATGGATGAATACCCGTCTGTCTGTCTGTCTGTCTGTCTGTCTGTCTGTCTGTCTGTCTGTCCGTCCGTCCGTCCGTCCGTCCGTCCGTCCGTCCGTCCGTCCGTCCGTCCGTCCGTCCGTCCGTCCGTCCGTCCATCCATCCATCCATTATCTTTACCCGCTTCTTCCTTTTCGGGTGACGGTGGTCAATGGTGCCCATGTCCCATCACTGTGCGAGAGGCGAGCACCCTGGACAGGTTTCCATTCCATCACAAGGCCACATAGAGACAAATGAGACAACTTTCAC
>JBBPBX010055768.1:0-22991 GCA_038048925.1 Garcialebias charrua
AATCACCTGAAGACTGTCTCAAAGCCACCCATGACATTCTTCTTCTTCTTCATGATGCAGGTTTCAAAGTGAGCAAAACAAAACTTCAAGCCGTCCGCACCCAGGTATCCTTCTTGGGACGGTTAGTCTCAGCTCGAGGAACAACGCTTTCTCCTGAGCACAGAGTTTCCATTTTGAATCACCCAAAGCCTAGCACGGTACAGGAAATGTTGTCTTTTCTGGGGTTGACAGGGTATAGCAGACATTATATACCTGATTACAGTGAACTCACTACTTCTCTTCGAAACATGGTTAAGGAACAGGGGATGAGAAAATTAAAGTCCAAGCTCGTTTGGAGCCTTGAAGCTGAACAGTCTTTCATAACTCTCAAACAACTTTTGACTCGGGCTACTGATTTAGCCCTACCTGATTACACCTCACCTTTTTACCTTGATGTTTCTGAAGCAAAAAACACCATTAATGGCATTTTGTTTCAGAAAAAGGGGGGGAATAGACAGATACTGATGTACACCAGCATTCTTCTAGATGGTACTAAAAAACGCCATCCACCATTTACACAAATGGCAGCAGGCTTGAGTAAAATTGTCGCTAAAACAGCACATACAGTATAGTGATGGGTCATCCACTGCACATTTTAACATCACATAATGTCGTGGCCTATGTGAACTCCGAACTCTTCACAATGACTTCATTGAAACAAAGACGCATGAGTAACATTTTGGCGGCACCAAATTTATTATTTTCACATGAAGGTGTAAACATGGCTGACGGAATGAATACAACACACACGCACGATTGTGTTCAAAAGGTCTATATGGAAGAAAAAATCAGGTCCGACCTAGAAACAGAACATATACCACATTCAGAAGTACTCTACACGGACGGGTGCTGCTTCAGAATGGAGGATGGGTCTTTGAAGTCAGGGTTCGCAGTGGTTAGACAAAATGAAGATGCATTCGAGGTGGTAGAATCTGGACAGTTGATGGGAAAACAGTCAGCTCAAAAAGCCGAAATTCAAGCGGTAGTTGCAGCACTAAAATTAGGCACAGGAAAAGAAATCACAGTATACACAGACTCAGCATACGCTTATGGGGTTGTTCATGTACAATTACCCCAATGGAAAAGAGCAGGGTTTTTGACAGCAGGAAATAAACCCATAAAACATGAAGAACTCATAAAAGAGTTAGCTGATAGTCTGATGCTTCCAAGGAAAGTGGCAGTAGTGAAATGCAAAGGTCATGATGTAACACAGTCAGATACTGCCGAAGGTAATAGGCAGGCAGACAGAGCAGCTAAAGTAGCAGCTGGCTATTTAGCAAGAGTTCAGATGGTGACAGTGGAAGAAGAATGTCAGTGGAACAGTCATTGGAGCCAAACAGAAATCACAAAGGCACAGAATGAGGCGTCTCCTGAAGAGAGATCTGTTTGGAAAAACAAGGGAGGAAAAAAGAATGAACAGAGCGGGTTGTGGACAGGACCTAATGAAAAGTGGATCCTGCCCATGACTCTGAAACCATTAGTTTTTCAGGAAGCACACGGTCTGGCTCATGTGGGCAGCGGACAAATGGCCAGGAATCTTCAGCAATGGTGGCATCCACACATGAAAGACATGATAACTGAACACATAGGAACCTGCAAAGTTTGCTTACAATACAACATTCGACCTGCTGTAAAACCAGAACAAGGGATATTTCCCTTCCTGTTCAGACCAGGACAGGAAGTGATCATAGATTACACAGACATGATTGAAACCATTAAGGGATACAGATATGTGTTGATGTGTGTCGACGCCCTCACAGGATGGCCTGAAGCCATACCTGCAAGAAAAGAAGACAGTAAAACAGTCATAAAGTTCCTGATAAACCATTACATTCCTAGACATGGGTTTCCCGAAAAAGATCAGATCTGATAATGGTACACATTTTAAAAACGCAGACCTGCAGGCTGTGGAAAAAATGTTAGGATTAAAGCACGCCTTCGGGACCGTGTACCATCCCCAGTCACAAGGCAAGGTCGAAAGGATGAATCAGAACATAAAACAAAAATTGAGCAAAATCTGTGCACAGACCAAATTAAACTGGGTTGACGCTCTGCCAATTGCATTAATGATTGTAAGAACTTCTGTTAATAATGGTACTGGTTTCTCTCCCTATGAGCTAACTACAGGTCGACCTTTCCCTGGACCGAATGCTTGTTCTCTGCCCAACGAGGGGGACCGAAAGATGGACCATAAGGTATACTTTGATGAGTTAAAAGCTTTGGTAACCAACTTTACTCAGCAGGTACACGAGAAAAAGGGTCCACCAGGGGACCCTGACCTACCCACAGCCGAGTGGGTGCTGCTGAGGGTCGTTAAGAGAAAGTGGGCGGAGCCTCGCTGGATAGGTCCTTTCCAGGTGACCGAGAGAACCTCACATGCAGTCAGGCTGAGAGGAAAGGGGGAGATCTAGTACCATTGGAGTCAGTGTGCTCCAGCCCGTGAACCAGGAAGGAGCTAGAGGATCGAGTGGGACAACAAGAAAGAGGTCGCATTCGAACTCTTGTGCCTTGGTAGACCAAAGTAGCCAAGCATAGTTGCGTGTGGGCCCAGAAGGACTCTGTTTTATGGGACCACTTGGTGCTAGGAATATCCACACATAGAACAGACACCTAGAACGATAAAAACATTACATATTAGAGTTTCACATAACACGAAGAAAACTTGGGGACATAGGAGGACCACCCCGAGCAACGCCAGGGGTCTGCCCTGAGTAACTGTTCCAGGGGAATGCCCCTGAGTACGTGTGGCACATTCAAAAATGTATTAATGTTTCTTTAATGATGATATAAATCTTGTGTTCTTTCTCTATTTTTGTGTGTTCAAGGGAGACAACTGCCTTGCTACTGGAGGAGGAACTTGGGAAACTTAAGGTTCATAATTCTGCAATATCCTAAAGCGCTTACTATTATTATCGTTCATAGTTTGCATATATTTTGTTATACTCAACAATTTGCATATTAATAAACTGATTCAAAATGTGGTGGCCAGACAAGAGGGTCACTATGGCAGTTGGAATAGGTGGGATAAGTATGGTAACTTTGATTGTCCTCCTAGAACATTTTTGCGTAATCCCACGGGAAATGGGTCGTCGGCAATACAAGATTTTCGTACACGGACATAACGTTTTGTTGACGGGCAGCCCACTACGGCGTCCCGATGTACTTGCGAACGCATACGGGCTCAATTTTACAGGCACCACGCGGAAACGGCCAATACGTCGTGAAGGTCAGGTGCCCTACAGCTTTGTGCCCGTGTTGTGCCGACGCGCCCTATGCTTTTGGGGGCGCCTGCGCACAACCTATGGTCTTCTAGGGGCACGGACCCCCCTGAACGGTCACGCCTCATACAAGAGTGCTCTCTAGCGCCACCAACCTGTCAGAAGTGATAAAAACCCCAAAATATGGGCATTAAAGTGCCATAAGGGGCACGGATAGTTCTCCATAGCGCCAGCAACCTGTTGTCAGTGGTACAGCATCAACCAATGGGCATAGAGTGCTCATAATGGGCACGCCTAATACATTTTTGGGCATTAGGTAGCCATAAGGGGCACGGATAGTTCTCCATAGCGCCACCAACATGCGGTCAGTGGTACGGCACCAACGGATGGGCATAGAGTGATCGTAATGGGCACGCCTAACATATTTTTGCTCTCTAGCGCCACCAACCCCAAAACGGGCCCAGAGTCAACCGAACGGACACAGTTCACTACTAGGCGCTCTAGAGCGTCACCAACCTGTCAAAAATGATAAAATACAACTTTTGGTCAAAATGTTAGGGATTGGTCCCAGATTTGGGGAGGCTATGTTTTGGGGGTGGGGGCATCCACCTGTGACCTCTAATTGACCTTTAGAGTTTTTGACCTTTTTAATGCACTTTCCAACAGAGGATTTGCACCAAACTCGCACCAGAGCATCTCCCGGAGACTCTGAACGCAATGCAACTGTCCGCTAACGCTTGCTACATTGCTAACCGGAAGTAGGCTTGGGAACCACCTAGAAGGTTCTGCTTCTGCACACTTGTAGCTTCTTAAGAGGGGACGAGACCCTCCGAGTTTCGTGACGATCGGTCGAATCAATCAGGAGTTACGGAGCGTGAAATTTTATGTCTCGTGCCCCCCACGTACCTTTCATGCCCATCGTGAGGGCATAACAAGGTACGAGACGGGCATGGACCGTTACACATAATAAAGACTTGGCCGTGCCCCTCATGTATAATTTGTGCCCATTCAAAATTTTCATTACCTATAAATCCTAGCCCGAACGCAACGGGGACACAAAACTCACAGAACGCGATCAGGGGGTCGTGCCGATCAGGACCTGTGAGTTTGGTGCCAAAAGGACTTTGTTTAGTGGGTAAAGCAAACCCCGATTTGGCACAAGACCAATTACCCACAAATCCTAGCGACGACGCAGATCGGACACGAAACTCACAGAATGTGGTCCCGGGGTTCCGAAGAACAGGACCTGTGAGTTTGGTGCACGAGCGACCTCGTTTAGGGGGTTAACGAGCGCCTCGTTGGACCAGGGGACAACTGTCCACATGTCCCCAGCCATTGGGCGTAGAGACCCCAAAATCGCAGTGTGGGATGCTGGAGGGACCCCAAATAAGAATCTGGTATCATATCGGACCCAGCGGTTTTAGGAAAAAAAATTGTTCCCAAATCTCACCCAAAAGATCCTCTTAAGGGGCTAAGACCCAAGAAGCACTTTGAATGAAAATTTAGGTCTCTGGGAGTCATTTTTTTCTACTGTGTCTAGACTCACTATTTTTGGATATGTTGTTGCCGGGCCTCCGACGGACGCGTAGGCATCGACCCCGCTCAGATCGGATCCCGTTTAGGGTGTTAACACTAGAAGTCCCAGAGAAGGGTCATTCAGCATTTCTACATTTAAAACCCAGAGACGGGTCGAGTGACCCGAAGGATTTTAGCTAACATCCTATAATGAGCTGTTAACAGGCGCTTTTGTTTTGTAAATAAGGCCATTACTGGCGCACCACAGGAGGGGGCACACTAATTTGACTAAGGCTACGCTTTTTTGCGCAAGTGAACTTGGCTTCTAAATCCCCCGGTCCCTTTCAGTGGGCTACATATGTTGGTCCGTCACTTGACCTCAGGTCATGTGACCTATGTTGGTCCGTCAGTTGACTTCATGTTGTGTGACCTGTGCTGGTCCGTCACTTGACCTTAGGTCATGTGACCTGTGTTGGTCCGTCACTTGACCTCAGGTCATGTGACCTGTGTTGGTCCGTCAGAGTCCGTCACTTGACCTCAGGTCTTGTGACCTGTGTCGGTCAGTCAGTTGACCTCAGGTCATGTGACCTGTGTCGGTCCATCAGTTGACCTCAGGTCATGTGACCTGTGTCGGTACGTCAGTTGACCTCATGCCGTGTGACCTGTGTCGGTCCGTCAGTTGACCTTATGTCGAGTGACCAGTGTCGGTCCATCAGTTGACTTCATGTCGTGTGACCTATGTCGGTCCGTCAGTTGACCTCAGGTCATGTGACCTGTGTCGGTCAGTCAGTTGACCTCAGGTCATGTGACCTGTGTCGGTCCGTCAGTTGACCTCAGGTCATGTGACCTGAGTTGGTACGTCAGTTGACCTCATGCCTTGTGACCTGTGTCAGTACGTCAGTTGACCTCATGTCATGTGACCTATGTCATTCCATCAGTTGAACTCATGTCGAGTGACCAATGTCGTTCCATCAGTTGACTTCATGTTGTGTGACCTATGTCGGTCCGTTAGTTGACCTCAGGTTAAGTGACCCGTGTTGGTCCGTCAGTTGACCTCATGTCGTGTGACCAGTGTCGGTCCGTCAGTTGACCTCATGCCGTGTGACCTGTGTCTGTCCGTCACTTGACCTTAGGTCATTTGACCTGTGTCGGTCAGTCAGTTGACCTCAGGTCATGTGACCTGTGTCGGTCCATCAGTTGACCTTAGGTCATGTGACCTGTGTTGGTCCATCAGTTGACCTCATGTCGTGTGACCTGTGTCGGTTTGTCAATTGACCTCAGGTCATGTGACCTGTGTTGGTCCATCAGTTGACTTCATGTCATGTGACCTGTGTCGTTGTGTCAGTTGACCTCAGGTCATGTGACCTATGTTGGTACGTCAGTTGACCTCATGTCGTGTGACCTGTGTCGGTCCGTCAGTTGACTTCATGTCGTGTGACCTGTGTCATTTTGTCAGTTGACCTTAGGTCATGTGACCTGTGTTGGTCCGTCACTTGACCTCAGGTCATATGACCTGTGTCGGTCCCTCAGTTGACCTCATGTCATGTGACCTGTGTTGGTCCGTCAGTTGACTTCATGTTGTGTGACCTGTGCTGGTCCGTCACTTGACCTTAGGTCATGTGACCTGTGTTGGTCCGTCACTTGACCTCAGGTCATGTGACCTGTGTTGGTCCGTCAGTTCACCTCAGGTCATGTGACCTGTGTCAGTCCGTCACTTGACCTCAGGTCATGTGACCTGTGTCGGTCAGTCAGTTGACCTCAGGTCATGTGACCTGTGTCGGTCCATCAGTTGACCTCAGGTCATGTGACCTGTGTCGGTACGTCAGTTGACCTCATGCCGTGTGACCTGTGTCGGTCCGTCAGTTGAACTCATGTCGAGTGACCAGTGTCATTCCATCAGTTGACTTCATGTTGTGTGACCTATGTCGGTCCGTCAGTTGACCTCAGGTCAAGTGACCCGTGTTGGTCCGTCAGTTGACCTCATGTCGTGTGACCAGTGTCGGTCCGTCAGTTGACATCATGCCGTGTGACCTGTGTCGGTCCGTCACTTGACCTCAGGTCATGTGACCTGTGTCGGTCAGTCAGTTGACCTCAGGTCATGTGACTTGTGTCGGTCCGTCACTTGATCTCATGTCATGTGACCTGTGTCGGTCTGTCAGTTGACTTCATGTCGTGTGACCTGTGTTGGTCTGTCACTTGACCTCAGGTCATGTGACCTGTGTTGGTCCGTCACTTGACCTCTGGTCATGTGACCTTTGTCAGTCCGTCAGTTGACCTCATGTCATGTGACCTGTGTCGGTCCGTCAGTTGACCTCATGTCGTGTGACCTATGTCAGTCCGTCAGTTGACTTCATGTCATGTGACCTGTGTCGGTCAGTCAGTTGACCTCAGGTCATGTGACCTGTGTCGGTCCATCAGTTGACCTCAGGTCATGTGACCTGTGTCGGTATGTCAGTTGACCTCAGGTCATGTGACCTGTGTCGGTCCATCAGTTGACCTCAGGTCATGTGACCTGTGTCGGTACGTCAGTTGACCTCATGCCGTGTGACCTGTGTCGGTACGTCAGTTGACCTCATGCCGTGTGACCTGTGTCGGTCCGTCAGTTGAACTCATGTCGAGTGACCAGTGTCATTCCATCTTTATGTTGTGTGACCTATGTCGGTCCGTCAGTTGACCTCAGGTCAAGTGACCCGTGTTGGTCCGTCAGTTGACCTCATGTCGTGTGACCAGTGTCGGTCCGTCAGTTGACTTCATGTCATGTGACTTGTGTCGTTTTGTCAGTTGACCTCAGGTCATGTGACCTGTGTTGGTCCGTCACTTGACCTCAGGTCATGTGACCTGTGTCGGTCCGTCACTTGATCTCATGTCATGTGACCTGTGTCGGTCTGTCAGTTGACTTCATGTCGTGTGACCTGTGTTGGTCTGTCACTTGACCTCAGGTCATGTGACCTGTGTTGGTCCGTCACTTGACCTCAGGTCATGTGACCTTTGTCGGTCCGTCAGTTGACCTCATGTCATGTGACCTGTGTCGGTCCGTCAGTTGACCTCATGTCGTGTGACCTATGTCGGTCCGTCAGTTGACTTCATGTCATGTGACCTGTGTCTGTCCGTCAGGTGACAGACAACAATAGGTCAAGCATGTTTTAGAACACAGCAATGGGCCACCTGCATGTGCCGGCACGCACCGTATATACAAGTGCCAAGGACAAGGAGAGAGACAGTACTTGTAAGCAAAATAATTTATTTGACAGAACATCAAAGTTACAGGATAGTCAGCACAGCAGAATGAGACAATTTTATGCATAAAACTGTTCTGGAGCAGACAAAGCTTTCCGTTCAGTGGATATCCCAAAATGTTCAACTGTGAGATAACTTCAGGGTCTGTTATGTGTGAATTCAGGTCAGGGCCTCTCTTCTGACTAAGGGGGGAAGTGCAAGCAGAGTCTTACTTACCTGGTGGAAACATTGGAATGCAGTTTGTGCAGTCTGGTGTGGTGGGGGTGTCTGAGTTGTGTGCACGCATATTTATAACAAAAGGCAGTTAATGGCCCACTAATGTGGACCCACTAATGGTTGGTTTGGACTAAGGGTCTTTTGACCCTCTTTCAGGACTTCTGGGGGGAGGTCGAAAATCCTGGGACTTCTAGTGTTAAACTAAGCGGGGTTCACCCCAGATTGGTCCAAAATACAAGTACCCAGAAATCCTAGGGTGAAAGGTGCAGAGACACAAAAATTCTCGTGCTAGGTCCTGGCCTCAAGCCAATCACACCCTGCGAGTTTCGTGACTCTAGGCATCTGTTTAGCAGGTGAACCAGATATCCCATTTTGGTCAAATTTCAGGTACCCACAAATCATAGCGTGAATGGCCGAGCAACACCAAACTCACTGAGTGTTGTCAGGGTGTCCGGCTGATCAGGACCTGTGCGTTTCAGCCATTTGCAAGGTTCCTAAGAGGAGCTAGGGCCTTCTAAGGGTCAAAAGGTCAAGGAAAATGTTTGGACCCCAAACGCACAGCACGCAGTCAGGGTGACACGCTGATCAAGACCTGTGAGTTTCAGCCCTTTGCGACATTCCTAAGTGTCCCAACTGGCCCTCCCACCTCTAAAGGTCAAACGGTCAGGCCAATATATAAATGCCCTTAATTCATAGAGGAAATAAGCTAGGGACACAAAGTTTTCAGGGTTACATAAGTACTCTGAGATGAAGACACCCTGAGAAGTTGAAGTAGTTTGGTTGTTTCTGGAGGAAGTAATGAATATTTATAAACTACGGCCTTCTGAGGCATTAACGAGTGCATTTTGGCCCACAGCTTCGCGCTGGAAAATCGTACAAAGTCATGCGAGGTACCGTTGAAAAGATCTGCTCAAGGGCTATTCAGAGAGACCTGTCGCACCACTGTGGGTGCTTCCTGAGACCCTCAAAACCCCGAAATGTGGTTAAACTTGCGGGGCCTTCTGCGCGCGTGCCCGTGCACATACGTGCACAAAATTCGGCAAAACTCTTCCTTAGTACTAGCTCTATAACTGTACCAAGTTTTAAGAAGATACCTTTATTCTAACGGAAGTTATGACGTTTTTTTTACCAGTAGGCCTCAAATTTTTCATAAGCCGTTATTATAGAGATATATCATGATATTATATATCATGAGCTTTGGGTTATGACCGAAAGAACAAGATCTCGGATACAAGTGGCTGAAATGAGTTTTCTCCGCAAGGTGGCTGGACTCTCCCTTAGAGATAGGGTGAGAAGCTCAGTCATCCGGGAGGGACTCGGAGTAGAGCCGCTGCTTCTCCACATCGAGAGGAGCCAGTTGAGGTGGCTCGGGCATCTGGTTAGGATGCCTCCTGGACGCCTCCCTGGTGAGGTGTTCCGGGCATGTCCCACCGGGAGGAGACCCAGAGGAAGACCCAGGATACGCTGGAGGGACTATGTTTCTCGGCTGGCCTGGGAACGCCTTGGGATTCCCCCAGAGGAGCTGCTCCAAGTGGCTGGGGAGAGGGAAGTCTGGGCCTCCCTACTTAGGCTGCTACCCTCGCGACCCGACCCCGGATAAGCGGAAGAAAATGGATGGATGGATGGATTATAGAGAAAAATGAGTGCAAATTGGGTCACAACTTTGCCTACGAAGGTCGTACAAAGTCATCCCAGGTACCGTTGGAAAGATCTGCTCAAGGGCTATTCAGAGAGACCTGTCTCACCACTGTGAGTGCTTCCTGAGACCCTCAAACCCCCGAAATGAGGTTAAACTCGCGAGGCCTCCTGCGCGCGTGCACGTACGTGCACAAAATTCTGCATAACTCTTCCTTAGTACTGGCTCTATAACTGTACCAAGTTTTAAGAAGATACCTTTATCCTAACGGAAGTTATGACGTTTTTTACCAGTAGGCCTCAAATTTTTCATGAGGCGTTATTATAGAGAAAAATGAGTGCAAATTGGGTCATAACTTTGCCTACGAAGGTCGTACAAAGTCATCCGAGGTACTGTTGGAAAGATCTGCTCAAGGGCTATTCAGAGAGACCTGTCTCACCACTGTGGGTGCTTCCTGAGACACTCAAAACCCCGAAATGTGGTTAAAATCGCGGGGCCTCCTGCGCAGGTGCACGTGCACGTACGTGCACAAAATTCTGAATACCTCTTCTTTAGTACTTGCTCTACATCTGTCCCGAGCTTTTTTCCTAAAGGGAGTTATGGATTTTTGAAACTTTTGAGGCCTTTTCTGGGAGGTGTGACAAGTGCCTTTCGCCTCACAGCTTCTCTTATGCCACGTCCTGACCAAACGCGTTTTCAACGGCAAAAAGGCTCGTCACGCACGCAAGTGGACGCACTGGACCCAGTGCTGTCCTGACCAGAACGAGAAGCTACGGCGGTGTGGCGGCGGGGGGTGTGGGAGGAGCTTACCGGTACACCGAGTTCCTCACTGCACTCCGCCAGTCTCTGTAGAGAGCAGACTTGACTGGTCGTGAAGGACTTGTCGCGAACACACAGCTACAATGAGTTTCTCTTCCATAGTACATGACTCCGCGGGTTTTTTCTGTGTCCCAATACGTCACATAGTGCGCGCGCCCCCTCGTTTCCGCGTCACATAGGGACTCTCCCCCTCTCTCCTCCCCCCCGACTCTCCCTGAACAACCAGAGTTGAACGGCGTTTGAACGTTTGAACGGCGAAAACGTTCAGCAATGATCAACGCGTGCTTGGAGGCTGAAGCGGGTTCACGTGCACGGAAAACGCTTTTCCAGCACGCTCAACACGCACGTGACGTGACGCCCGATGCCAAGACGTGGCTGGAGGTGCGTCCCCCATTGACTTTGCATGTAAACTGGACGTTCCTGCCGTTGAAAACGCGTTTGGTCAGGACGTGGCATTAGAAACCACCTACGAGGATGATCTTGATACAGACGTAAAGCTCTGATTAATACGAGTCCAACGAGCTCTCTCTCATTTCTGTACGTGCTTGCCATGACACCCGGCTTGCCGTAATTCACGGCCTCCATTGACTTAACATGTCTAATGTACGTGGTTACCGTGCACGCTGTGGTCAACGCACGGACACGAAACTATGCACGCACCTTCAGGTGGTCATACTTAACATGTCCTGTGAATTTTAAGTAGTTAGCTTAATCCTGAAGAAAACTGAGTATAAGTCCTTATAGACTAGAAAATACGGTAATTGCGAACAAGCTCCTTAAGGTCATATCTCGGCTTCCGAGGCACATAGAAAGACGCGGCAGACGCCGATGGATTCGTCTAGAGTCCACGAACAACATGTTCTGATTTTGTGCACGTACGTGCACGGACGACCTCGTTTAGGGTGTTAACAAGCGCCTCGTCGGACACCAGGGGACAATTGTCCACAAGTCCCCAGCCGTTGGGCGTAGAGACCCCAAAATCACAGTGTGGGATGCTGGAGAGACCCCGAATAAGAATCTGGTGTCATGTCATACCCAGCGGTTTTATATATAAAAAAAATTGTCCTCAAAACCCACCCAAAAGATGCTCTTAAGTACTAAAGACCTACAAAGCACTTTGAATGAAAATTTGGGAGCCGTTTTTTTCTACTCTGTCCAGACTCACAATTTTTGGATATGTTGTTGCCAGGCCTCCGACGGACGTGGAGGCATCAGCCCCGCTCAAATCAGACCTCGTTTAGGGTGTTAAACTAAGCGGGGTTCACTCAAGTTTCGTCCAAAATACAAGTACCCAGAAATCCTAGGGTGAAAGGTGTAGAGACACAAAGTTTCTCGTGCTAGGTCCTGGCCTCAAGCCGATCACATCCTGAGAGTTTCGTGACTCTACGTTTCTGTTTAGCAGGCGAACCAGATACCCCATTTTGGTCAAATTTCAGGTACCCACAAATCATAGCGTGAATGGCCGAGCGACACCAAACTCACTGAGTGTTGTCAGGGTGTCCAGCTGATCAGGACCTGTGCGTTTCAGCCCTTTGCGAGGTTTGCGACATTCCTAAGTGTGGCTAGAGCCTTCTAAAGCAAAAAGGTCATAAGGTCAGTCCAATGTATAGATGGCCGTAAATGATAGAGGGAAGCAGCTAGGGACACAAAATTTTCAGGGTTAGAGAAGGACTCCTAGGTGATGACACCTTGAAGTAGTTTGGTTGTTTCTGGAGGAAGAAATAAACATTTATAAATTAAGGCCTTCGGAGGCCGCACTTATAGGTTTTGGCCCACAGCTTCACGTAGGAAGGTCGTACAAACATGGGCTTTATACCGTTGTAAAGGTCTGCTCAAGGGCAATTCAAAGAGACCAGTCTCAGCCCTGTGTGATGTTCCCAAGAGGAGCTAAGGCCTTCGAAGGTCAAAAGGTCAAGGAAAATGCGTATTGACCCCAAACACACACAACACAGTCAGGGTGATACGCTGATCAGGACCTGTGACTTTCAGCCCTTTGCAACATTCCTAAGTGGGTCAACAGGCCTTCCAAAATGACAAGGTCATAAGGTCAGTGCATTTTTGCCCACAACTTCGCGTAGGAAGGTCGTACAAAGATAAGCCATACTTCGTCGGAAAGGTCTCGGCGAGCCGGATCTGGAAATGCGAGCGTCGTGAGGGTACGTTGTTTCCACAAGCAAGGAGGGAGTTTTATCCATTTCATATCGGGTATTTCAATATCACAAAGTATAGACCGTGCCCCTCTGGTACCGTACAATACTCATAACAACCATTCTATGCCCATGGGCATAGAATGGTCCCATATGTACACAGACGACAGGATGAAACTGACAAGCCTGGGTTCCTCTGAGTTGCTTCTTCCCATCCCCCACCCCACCTGTCCTTTGTAACTAGGTGAAAGTTCGAGCTCGTTAACGGGCACGGATGGTACCTAAAGGGCACGGCCAAAATTTCCTGTGCAAAATGTCAAACTTGAACTGTTCCCTCCCCCACCCCACCTGAATGGGTAAGGATGGTACCTGAAGGGCGTGGCCAAAAATTTCCCTTACTCGGGGTGATCGATGTAAAATTTTTTGACCTCTCCGATCCTCACCAAATTTTACACACTTGTTCGGCTCTACGTGGTGACCATCTCACCCAAATTTGGGATCTCTAGGTCAAAAGGGCGCCAAATGGGCACAGAGAAACCCTCGTGACCTTCATCGTGACCTTGGCCGCCATTTTGCATAGGAAGGTCGTACAGATGCAGCGGAGGTATCGTTGTGCTCGGGGTGATCCCCCGGACTACATATGTCAAGATCAAAGGCCTCGGTCGATGTAAAATCTTTGACCTGTTGAAGGTCACGGAGGTACTCTCCAGGCACTCACCGGGCAGGGGAACGGTTCACGAGGGCGACTCGGACGTCGTCACGTTCGGCCCATCGTTTCGATCGCAACGAGCCCACCCGTGCCTTCCTAGGCCAGTCCTATGGTCCGCAAGACCCCTTGAGGCCTCTCTAAAGGCTTTGTTTGCGGCCTTCTTTGTCTGGTACATGGAACGGCACCAAGGGGTCACGGGAGTCCGTATGGTTCCGGAACTGGATGTGGAAAGTCTAATTTCCAGCAAACAGTGTTTGGCCTCCAAGGACAACTTTAGAGCATGCAAAGTAGCCCCCTCTTTCTTGACCTTTTCACTCGTGGACCCCCAGAACCTCAGAAATTGCACCCTGAGGTCTGCAGGAAAAAGGGTCACAAAACGAAACCAGACGGTCACCAGCTGTACTTGTCAATGGGGCGACCTCGGGCCTTATACTTCGGAGTGCGTTTGGGCCCCGTGATTCGCATAGGAACCTTCGATCTGGGTAATCTTGATGCCGTTGGAAAGGTCTTTTTAAGACGAAGAGAATGAGCCCAAGCTTGTCTTGATGACCCCTTCCTCTGCCCCACAATTAACCCTCAAAATTGGAGCTGTAGGCCCATTGACTTACATTGCCCATTGACTTACATTGCGTTTAGGTCTGTGTTCATCGGGCTGCCACGGGCCACAGGAATTGACCAGAGCCACAAAACTATAGAACTGGGTAGAAACAGTTGTGCTTAAGAGATCCTGTTAATTTAGTCGTGCTAGGTCAAAGTTAAGGTACCTTAATTAACTTTTGAACAAGCGGAGGCCTGTGGACAATTCCCGCCCTTTTTTTTACACCTTCTGCAGCCTGTATCTCCAAGTAGGAAGCAATAAACTGGACCAAATTTGCTGGAGGTGTAGTCCAGGATAGGCCACATCTACCCTAAAAATTTGGGCTTCCTATGAGCATCGTAAGACTCCCAAACGGCCCCGCAAAGGCCGGTCAGGTGTATTTTTGGTGAAAAATAGTGTTTCAGAAAAAAAATCATAACTCAGGATCCCGAAGTCCTAGAGACTCCAGATTTGAATCACATGTACATGGAGTAAGCCCTAAAAGAGTATGATAATTTTGTGCACGTACGTGCACGGGAAGGGGTCCAAATTTACAAAATATATTCAGAAAGTGCGGTTTTTGGGGGCCAAAACTGTATTCCTAACTCGGGGCCGAAAGGGTTTAGAGACCCTAGATTTGAGGTGTCAACATTGGGGGGAGGGCAGAACACATCCATCTTGTCATTTTTTTCATAACTGTTTTTTCATGATTCCAACGTTGGGTCACGAATGGGGTAAGGTTCGGATTCCGACAGAGTGTTTTGCAAGGTTCTGATGACTATTCCAATTCATTTTTTTTAGAGAGGTGTTAGGAGGCTGCTTTTTGAGTATGTTGTTCTCGGGCTCAAGCCGAACACGTGGGACTTGGTCCCGTGCGTCTCGGACCCCTGGGTTCCCCGTAGCGGCCTCCCAAAGGCTGGAAAAACCCTAAAAATCTAGGGTTGACATTTTTTGAACCGTTGGTCCGATTTGCACCAAACATACATGGATCTTCACGTCTCGGGGCCCTGATTAACATATGTCAGATCCAGGGGCCTGTGACCTCTACAGGGCCAACTTTTTTCAGGAGCCTCGTTGAGCAACGGGACCAAGACGGTTGGGTTCGGGATGTAAAACTATATGCGGTAATCTGTTTTGATGGTAAAATTTGTGTTTTGGGGATACTTGGTGCATAGCAATTTGTGTTGCCCTAAGTGACACAAGTCAGCCATAAGGGGTACGGCCCATACGTCACAATGTAACCCTAAGGGGCACCAGACAACCATAAGGAGTACTGCCCATACGTTACTATAAGGGGTACCAGAAGGCACGAGACGGGCACGGTCATACTTTGTAAAATGGAAATAGCAATGTGAATTGTGTGGCCCATGACGTCACGTAGGAAGGTCGTACAAATATGGGTTACATACCGTTGGAAAGGTCTGCTCAAGGGCAATTCAAAGAGACCTGTTTCAGCCCTTTGCTACCTTCCTAAGGGGGTCTAGGTCCCTCCAAATAAAAAAGGTCAAAAGGTCAAGGAAAATACGTATTGACCCCAAACACACAGAATGTAGTCAGGGTGATACGGTGATCAGTACCTGTGAGTTTCAGCCCTTTGCGAGGTTCCTGAGGCGGTCTAGGTCTATCCAAAGTGAAAAGGTCATAAGGTCAGGCCAATATATAGATGGCCGTAATTCTTCGTGGAAAGCAGCTAGGGACAGAATATTTTCAGGGATAGAGAAGGACTCCTAGGTAATGACACCCTTAAAATTTGGAGTAGTTTGGTTATTTCTGGAGGAAGATATAAACATTTATAAATTAAGGCCTTCGGAGACCGCACTTACAGGTTTTGGCCCATAGCTTTGCGTAGGAAGGTTGTACAAACATGGGCTTTATACCGTTGGAAAGGTATGCTCAAGGGCAATTCAAAGAGACCAGTCTCAGCCCTGTGTGATGTTCCCAAGAGGAGCTAAGGCCTTCGAAGGTCAAAAGGTCAAAAGGTCAAGGAAAATGCGTATTGACTCCAAACACACAGGACGCTGTCAGGGTGATGCACTGCTCAGGACCTGTGAGTTTCAGCTCTTTGCAAGGTTCCTAAGTGGGTCAACAGGCCTTCCAAAATGACAAGGTCATAAGGTCAGTGCACTTTTGCCCATAACTTCGCGTAGGAAGGTCGTACAAAAACAAACCATACACTGTCGGAAAGGTCTCGGCGAGCCGAATCTGAAAATACGAGCGTCGTGAGGATACGTCGTTTCCACAAGCAGGGAGAGAGTTTTATCCATTCATATAGGGTATTTCAATATCTCAAAGTATTGACCGTGCCCCTGTGGTACCATTCTATGCCCATGGGCATAGAACGGTACCAGAGGGGCACGGCCAATACTTTTCAAGGGAAACATCAATATGTATTGGCCGTGCCCGTCTCGTGCCTTGCAATGCCCCCGTCCGTGCCCCTCTGGTACCGTTCTATGCCCATGGGCATAGAACGGTACCAGAGGGGCACGGTCATGGGCACCAGAAGGCACGAGATGGGCACGGCCAATACATTTCAATGGAAACATCAATATGTATTGGCCGTGCCCCTCTGGTACCGTTCTATGCCCATGGGCGTAGAACGGTACCAGAGGGTCACGGTCATGGGCACCAGAAGGCACGAGATGGGCACGGCCAATACATTTCAATGGAAACATCAATATGTATTGGCCGTGCCCCTCTGGTACCGTTCTATGCCCATGGGCATAGAACGGTACCAGAGGGGCACGGTCATGGGCACCAGAAGGCACGAGATGGGCATGGCCAATACATTTCAAGGGAAACATCAATATGTATTGGCCGTGCCTCTCTGGTACCGTTCTATGCCCATGGGCATAGAATGGTACCAGAGGGGCACTGTACAGTACTGTACATTTATCTATTTATTAAAAATATACAGTATATACAGTATTTTTATTTTTTATTGTTTTTTATTTATAAATAAATGTACAGTACTGTACAGTCACCAAGCACTTAGCCTATCCTAACACAGTTTTTAAAGATGAAGGAATCAGTTGAATTGTCTCCCTCCTCCCTGCAGGCTCCATAGGGAGCTTGCTCCCTTTATGTGAAAGGGAGACAATTCAACTTATTCCTTCATCTTTAAAAACTGTGTTAGGATAGACTAAGTGCTTGGTGACTGTCCAGTACTGTACATGTATTCATTTATTTAAAAAAAAAAAAAAAAAAAAATTTTTTTTTTAATGAGATGCATGCTCGTAAGTCCGGGACCTCGTAAGTCAGAGCGCTCGTAAGTCGGGGACTACCTGTATGTATGTTTTATTATTCTCTAGCGATGACAAAAACCTATGATACAAAGCGTATGTGAGTGGTGTGAGGGCACTCAGTAAAGTGGACTTGGAGGAAGAGGTAATGAGGGCAAGACCTGGAGATTCAATCATGCAGAATTTTCTGCCGACTTCTTACCCTAGCGGTGCCGCCCACTCTCCTTTACATCAGTGCAGTGACAGTTCCTCATTTGTCCACCCCCCGGTGGACAAACGATGAAAATACCCCCCCGGGCTATTTTCTCAAAAATAAAAAATAAGCATTACAAGTTTTTTATGGTGTTTATTTATCAAATGCAGATTAAAACAAGGCCAACAGTACAATGAAATGTTCAGAATGAGAACAACCAATCTGACTCATAAAACAACAAAGAAATTGAAATTGCGAAGTCAGAGCGCTGAAGAAAAATATAAAAATAAATTAGTAGGGATTATAAGGAAACATAAGAAAGAATATTATAGTAAATTATTAGATAAAAGTAATGGTGATATGAAAGCAACATGGCGAGTAATGAATAGTGTCCTGAAGAATCACAAAACAAAAACTGGTATTTCAAAAAAAAAAAAAATTTCACCAGAGCAATACTACCGGAGTAATTATTTTTTTTATTTTTTTTACCAGAGCAACCGAATTACTACCGGAGTAAATAATTTTTTCTCTAAACTCTTAAAAATAAATAATTTTTTCAATAGCTTTAGGCAAGACTCAATGTAAAGTGTTTACAAATTTGGGTTATCCACCTTATTTCTAGCCCCCATGATGCCTTGCGCGAATTATGGGAACGACTTCTGCCTGAAGTGAGAGCAGCAGTTAAAGCCCAGTCTAATGGCTGTATTTTTCACGTTTGTTTTTTTTGTTTTATTTATTTCTAATTAATTGCAATGGTTACTTCGTGTTGGGTTAGTGGGTGTTGCTGTCGGGTAGACGTTTGTTCAAAGTGCAGTTTTCACTTCATCCCAAAAATAAGTAAACGTGAAGGATTTATATCGGACGAGCTGACAGCTGCCCCTCCTCTGCTCGGATCTGCTCTCGAAGACGTCGTGTTCAGATCACGTTTTCTCCGGTAAACAAAATATTCTACATGAATCATTTTGTGAAACAATTTCAGAACAATGTGAGAGTATAATTTTCTCTGTGTTGGAGCTGTTGTTGTTTTTTTCTTCATGATTTAGCACCGTCTACTAGCTGTGGTTAGCTTAGCATGTAGCGTTAGCATCTGTTAAAGTATTTACTAAACAAATCTGTGGATAAATAATATAACTACATGTGTGTGTAATACATTTGCTGTACATACATATACTGTGTGTATGTGTATACTGTATGCACACTGTATATACAGTATATACATACATACTGCACATACATACTGTATTGTTTGTACTGTTTTGATTGTAGGTCCCTGTTACTCTCATGTGAATAAAGTAGTAGCAAACTTGGTCTTATTTTAGACTTTGTGATGCAAACATGACAGTTTATTCTTTTTTTTTAAGGTACAGACGAGTGAAGGGCCAAGTTCCATCGTCTTGGATTCCGGAGGGGTTGCTGCTTGCTCCAGTCGTCCAGTGGTCGTCCAGTGGTCGTCCAGTGGTCGTCCAGTGGTCGTCCAGTGGTCGTCCAGTGGTCGTCCAGTGGTCGTCCAGTGGTCGTCCAGTGGTCGTCCAGTGGTCGTCCAGTGGTCCCACATGATGAGGAATCTGTTCCAGTTTGTTTAAAATCAGAAACTGCCCATCATTTCTTGTTGAAGAGTGTATTTGACCTGGTATTTATTCTGCAGCCAATCATTTTCATTAAAAGACATCAAATCACCCACAGTTCTCATATTGTATTCAGTTTCAAATGTTTTTAGTTTATAATTATAGCTTTTATTCTGAACTTTATCAATCTCCTCCCGGAGGAGGAACCATACAGCAACATGCATGTTTTTAAGTTTTGTACTTGTCAATAAAAAACTAAACTGGTAAGTTGCCAAAAAAACAATCACATCTAGTTTTTTTATTTGCAGTAGAACTTCTCATTAGACATTAAACAACGTATCTTATTGAAATAAAGAAGGTGAAACACAGCAACACCAAATGTACTTCAAACGCAGATTTATTTATAGAAATTATATTTTCACTCATTTGTTGCTGTGGTACATAACTGCACACAAACTTCTGGACCAACTGGAGTGTCATCCATCCCTGGACCAACTGGAGTGTCATCCATCCATCCCTGTCATCCATCCCTGGACCAACTGGAGTGTCATCCATCCCTGGACCAACTGGAGCGTCATCCATCCATCCCTGGAACTCACCTTATGCAGAAATATAACAGAAAGGAGAAAAGTAAAAGTACAGTATACAAACGTTAGGGTTCATTTATGAACACACACAAACACACACACCTAGATTATATATACAGTACTGTATAACTAAACACACACACATATATATATATATATATAAATAAATTCACACACCTATATAAAAGAAACCCACGCACACACCTATATTATATATATAGATCTATAAATAAACACACGCCTATATTATATATATAAACACACATCTATATATATATAAATAAGCACACACACACCTATATTATATCCATCCATCCATCCATCCATCCATTTTCTTCCGCTTATCCGGGGTCGGGTCGCGGGGGTAGCAGCCTAAGTAGGGAGGCCCAGACTTCCCTCTCCCCAGCCACTTGGAGCAGCTCCTCTGGGGGAATCCCAAGGCGTTCCCAGGCCAGCCGAGAAACATAGTCCCTCCAGCGTATCCTGGGTCTTCCTCTGGGTCTCCTCCCGGTGGGACATGCCCGGAACACCTCACCAGGGAGGCGTCCAGGAGGCATCCTAACCAGATGCCCGAGCCACCTCAACTGGCTCCTCTCGATGTGGAGAAGCAGCGGCTCTACTCCGAGTCCCTCCCGGATGACTGAGCTTCTCACCCTATCTCTAACCCCAAAAATACACTACACGCGGCTCCGCTCCGCCCCGCTCCGCAGGTCGCAGCTGAGCGAGTCCAAAGTCCACTTCCTCCGCTCAGCTCAGGTCCGAGTGGATGCGCCGCTCCAAGACGCATGCGCGGGAATTGCGAGATTGCGCGATAAATCAAGTGATAAATAATGAAGTCAGAACAAAACAATTCACTCGGTGGAAGAAAGAGAACAACTGTAAAGGCTGCCTTGATCTTCTCTCGTAAATAAGCGACAGGACATGGTTTGAGCAACAGGAAGTGATGTTTACATTTCAGAATAAAATACTTATTTATTTTTTATTTCTTGTATTGCGTTATTAGGTGTAGTCATAGTCATAAATATAATAGTTTAGTCATAGAATAGTCATAAATAATAGTTTGACAGCATTTTTGTACAAATAAATCCGTATAGAGCTAGGATTAGTCCGCCCGTGGTGATTTTATTTTGTAAATACGGAAGTTGTGCTCGTTCCTTTTCCTGTTGGTGCGACGTAATCTTCAAAAGTTGACTCCGGCACAGCTCCGTCATCCGGCAGAAATAGAAAAATTTCTAATTTTGACGGACTGCCGTCCGCTCTCCGCAGCTCACCGCCGCCGTGCGGAGCCAGTGTACTTTATCTCATTGATTATAATGGGTGCGTATTTGCTGCGGAGGTCGGACCGGAGCGGGGCGGAGCTGCAACGCGTGTAGTGTATTTTTGGCGTAAGGGAGAGTCCAGCCACCCTGCGGAGAAAACTCATTTCAGCCGCTTGTATCCGAGATCTTGTTCTTTCGGTCATAACCCAAAGCTCATGACCATAGATGAGGGTGGGAACGTAGATCGATCGGTAAATTGAGAGCTTTGCCTTTTGACTCAGCTCTCTCTTCACCACGACAGACCGGTACAGCGCCCGCTTCACTGCGGACGCTGCACCTATCCGCCTATCGATCTCACGCTCCAGTTTTCCCTCATTCGTGAACAAGATCCCGAGATACTTAAACTCCTCCACTTGGGGCAGGACCTCCTCCCCGACCCGGAGAGGGCATGCTACCCTTTTCCGGCTCAAGACCATGGCCTCGGATTTGGAGGAACTGATCCTCATCCCGGCCGCATCACATTCAGCTGCAAACCGCTCCAGCGAAAGCTGTAGATCACGAGCTGATGAAGCCAATAGGACCACATCATCTGCAAAAAACAGAGAAGCGATTCTAAGGCCACCAAAACGGATCCTCTCAACACCTTGGCTGCGCCTAGAAATTCTGTCCATAAAAGTTATAAACAGAATCGGTGACAAAGGGCAACCTTGGCGGAGTCCAACTCTCACCGGAAACGAGCCTGACTTACTGCCGGCAATGCGGACCAAGCTCTGACACCGGTCGTACAGGGACCTAACAGCCCATATCAATGGGCCTGGTACCCCATACTCCCGGAGTACCCGCCACAGAACCCCCCGAGGGACGCGGTCGAATGCCTTTTCCAAGTCTACAAAGCACATGTAAACTGGTTGGGCAAACTCCCACGCACCCTCCAGGACCCTGTTGAGGGTGTAGAGCTGGTCTAGTGTTCCACGACCAGGACGAAAACCACACTGCTCCTCCTGAATCCGAGGTTCGACTATCCGACGGACCCTCCTCTCCAGAACCCCTGAATAGACCTTACCAGGGAGGCTTAAGAGTGTGATCCCTCTATAGTTGGAACACACCCTACGGTCCCCCTTTTTGAATAGGGGAACCACCACCCCAGTCTGCCAATCCAAGGGAACTGCCCCCGATGTCCACGCGATATTGCAGAGTCGCGTAAGCCAACACAACCCCACAACATCCAGAGCCCTAAGGAACTCAGGACGAATCTCATCCACCCCCGGAGCCTTGCCACCGCGGAGCTTTTTAACCACCTCGGCGACCTCAGCACCAGAGATTGGAGAGCCCGACCCAAAGTCCCCAGGCTCCGCTTCCTCAGTGGAAGACGTGCCAGTAGGATTGAGGAGGTCTTCGAAGTATTCCGCCCACCGACTCACAACATCCCGAGTTGAGGTCAACAGCACGCCATCCCCACCATAAATGGTGTTGGTCGCGTACCGCTTTCCCCCCCTGAGACGCCGGATGGTGGACCAGAATCGCCTCGAAGCCGTACGGAAGTCATTCTCCATGGCCTCTCCGAACTCCTCCCACGCCCGAGTTTTTGCCTCAGCAACCACCCGAGCCGCATGCCGCTTGGACTGCCGGTACCTATCTGCTGCTTCCGGGGTCCCACAGGCCAAAAAGGCCCAATAGGACTCCTTCTTCAGCTTGACAGCATCCCTCACCGCCGGTGTCCACCACCGGGTTCGAGGGTTGCCACCACGACAGGCACCAACAACCTTGCGGCCACAACTCCGATAAGCTGCCTCGACAATAGAGGCGCGAAACATGGCCCACTCGGGCTCAATGTCCCCCGCCTCCCTCGGAACGTGTTCAAAGCTCTCCCGGAGGTGGGAGTTAAAGCTCCGTCTTACGGGAGACTCTGCCAGACGTTCCCAGCAGACCCTCACAATACGTTTGGGTCTGCCAGGTCTGACCGGCATCCTCCCCCACCATCGGAGCCAACTCACCACCAGGTAGTGGTCAGTTGACAGCTCCGCCCCTCTCTTCA